>CAUZXS010003988.1:80000-86816 GCA_963585895.1 Sepioteuthis lessoniana | reverse complement strand
CTCGTCCCTGCTTCCCCAGCAGTGTCCTGCATGTCTGGTTCGTCTACCTTGAATAGTTTTCGTGATAGGAGGCAGGTGGCCGTACAGTGTGTGTCTTGTGGGGTGTTGCCGCCAGGACTTGTTCAAGATTGCACGCAGCATTCTTGTGTAATTGCCGTCTAGCCTCTTCTCGAGCCGTTTTGTTAGAGTCCATGTAGTGCACCCATATAGCAGTATCGAAGTGACCGCTGCCTGGAAGAAACTGCGTTTCATTTTATCGGTTATTGTCGTCCACAGACAGACTATTTCATTGTATCTCAACTCTTCAGTGTCGATAGACACGTAGGACGCTTGAAGCAGGGATCGAAACCCGTCCAAGTTTTTCAGAAAAATTGATATAATATCTTCTAAGAGTTTTTCGTTTCATTAGGCTACATCCTGTACTTAGAGCTTTTGGATTTAAAATAATATCGATGTTTTTAAAAATGATATCAACTCTTTTGATGATATCAACATTTTTTAAGCATCCTGTAAATTTTTATATACCCATATATGAGATATAAAGATACATATGAACAAATGCATATGCGTACATATCAAGATATATATATATATATATATATATATATATATATATATATATATATATATATATGTGTGTGTGTGTGTGTGTGTGTGTGTGTAAAGAGAGAGATAAAGAAAGAGAGAGAGATAAAGAATGAGAGAGAGGAGTACTTGTTAATTTGAAATCTTTATATTTTGTAATCTGTACAAATAAATATGACGCAATATATGTAGTACAAAATTGTACCTTAATGTCCATTGTTTTATGACCACATAAAATTTAGTTTCGGTCTCAGAACAAAATCAGAATCAAATTTCAATAAAGATCTTTTTTACTGTGACCTCAAACACAAATGAGTTAAGGTAAAAGATAGTGGCTCAATTGGTAGTAACCCCTTTCATTTTAGGATTTCAATTTGTCTTTTTTTTTTTTTTTAAACCTCTTGTAATTTCCCTGTCAACCGACTGCTAGATTTTTTATTAGGAGGTGGGAATTTCGATTAGTTGACGTAGAGTCATGCAAAAATTTTAAAAACAAAACTAAACAAAACAAAAAAATCTCCCCTGATATGCCGGCAATTGAAGCACCTTTTTTTACATTAAAGCAATATGATTATAATAGACGATCCGTTAAATTACCGGGTTCTGTTTCCACAGCGATCCCTCTTGATAGCTATGCTTCTGTTTATGAGTAATTCTTATAAATATTTCATAACTATTGGGGGTAGCTCCGTGATGAATTGGCAAACGTTCTGGACTGTAACATCGTAAGAAACGAGTTCGACCTCCAGTCGTGCTGCAATATTCACTTTCGGACTAATACCCTTGAAAAAGGCATGAACTCACTTATCTCCAAGTTAGGGAATAAATAATACCAATACTGTTCTTTTAAAGGGATTGCTTTGGCATTAAATAGTCCACGAAGTTTGAGGTAGCATTAAAAAACAAATCAAACCAAATAATACCAATACTGTTCTTTTAAAGGGATTGCTTTGGCATTAAATAGCCCACGAAGTTTGAGGTAGCATTAAAAAAACAAATCAAACCAAATAATACCAATACTGTTCTTTTAAAGGGATTGCTTTGGCATTAAATAGCCCACGAAGTTTGAGGTAGCATTAAAAAAACAAATCAAACCAAATAATACCAATACTGTTCTTTTAAAAGGATTGCTTTGGCATTAAATAGCCCACGAAGTTTGAGGTAGCATTAAAAAAACAAATCAAACCAAATATACATAACTCTTTTATATTAAGAATTGAATGTTTGAAAAAAAAACCCCAAAAAAACAACATTCCGATCAAATGAAAACCCCGCAAAATCATCGTTTAACTGAATATTGCTTTATTCTTAATGTTCAAAATCAAAGTCGTTAAAATGTGTTGCTCTGATTAAAATCGTGCTATGATCGGTTGTTATTGCTAGATGACGGTTATATTATTATATACAAACTATATTCTATTTGTGCAAATTCTCTTGGAAAAGGAATAAATTTATCAGTTCTACCCTCAACTACGGGTAACTAATAAGACAGGCAAGATTCTTCAGCCATAGTTGGACAACCACTCTAGAAGGAAAACTGAATTAAAACAACTGTACTCCGATTAAAATTGACCTTGCACCACATACTGCTTATAGTGGAAGAGTAGGATATATATATATATATATATATACATATATATATATATATATATATATACATAAAGTAAGTAATAAGTTGGCCTACCGTAGTCGAGGGCGACCTGACAATATTTAACTAATACATCGAGAAGTAGTAGTTAGTTATTTCCCAGGATTGCTCCACTTTACCCTTGATCCATATCTTATAATTCTGTTTTAATCAATGAAGCATCAAGTACCATTTTTGAGTCTTAGATAGATAGATAGAAATGAATATATATATATATATATATATATATATATATATATATATATATATATATATATATATATATATATATAAAGATAGATAGATATGTCTGTATTAATTTTAGCCATAAATAGAAGCTTGCAGAAATATAAGTTCACCGAATTTTTTTTTTCTTTTTCTTTTTTTTTGATAAGTATTTATCAAGCTCCCCACAAGGCTAGAATATGATACACGATTTGTTTTATGTGGGGGTACCATGCTGGAAGGAAGACTTCAGAGAGAGTGGGGATCAAATATAGTTTAGGTAAAAGATAGTATCTCATCGCATTTTGTTGGGCTGGGGGCGCTTCAGACGTCGGACAATATATCCAGCTTAATTTCCTCTTAGACGTATTTCGTCCTTATATTTTAAGCTTTTGAAACACGGCACAGCAGCTCGACGAGACGTCCCAAATGAAAGTCATCATTCATCGATGAGAATATCTAAACCTAGTTTTATTACGTAAGACGAAAACAGGATTTTAAGTAAATTATAGAAAAATAAAAGAAAAATAAAAAAAAAGATCTTCCCTTTATTGTAGATTTAAGAAACTTTATCTAATTTAATGAAATTCTATTAATTCTATCTTTAGTATTGTTTATTTTAAATTAAATCATTTGGCTTGGTTTGGTTTGGTTTCTTTGTTTAATGGCATATCAACCTTCGAGGTTTATTTAAGGTCAAAGCTATTCCCGTAGATGAAGAGTAGGGGTACTATTTACCCCATAGCTGAAGGGATAAGTAAGTTTAAAACATTCCCGAGGGTGTCCTCGTGGGGTAATTAAATTGATGGACTGCGGAATCGTAGTAAGCGAGTTCGTACTCCAGTCGCGCTATTACGTTCACTTTCGGGCAAATACCCTTGGGAAAGGTATGAACCCCCTTATCCTCCCAGCTATCGGTTAAATAATACCACTACTGTTCTTCAAGGAGAATAGCTTTGGCATTAAATCACCAACGAAGGTTGATATGCCATTAAACAAAGAAACCAAACAACCAACCAACCAATCAACCAATAAATCAAACCGTTTCCAAGTGAATTAGTCAAAAAGTGGACGTAATAGCGCGACTGGGGTTTGAATTCGATTACTATCATGTCACAGTTAACCAGGACGGACCCTAAAAATATTTAATAAGAATGTTCTAGAAATGCGTTTTATGATTGGATACTGAACTTAAGAAAAGTTTAGCTAACTGATGAAACAACTGTCTTTCTCCACCCGGAAAACGGATCGGCGTTCCAGCTTAGGTAAAACCAACATATTTCCTAAGCTGATTTTCAAGGCTTCATCAGTTGAAAGATTTTTACCACGCAATCTCCCATCCTAAGGTATGGTATTGTGCCGTATGAAGTTAAGCTGAGAAAACACTGATATATTTACAATTATCTCAGTTGGGGCACTCAGAGCGAATTACTGTTTAATCAGCATCGTAAATTTTCTTAAGATCATTTAATTTACATGGATGAATATCTTTGGTCAACACACCTATTTTTTTTTTAATAAATGCTTAATGAGAAGGATAATTATTAAATATGGACGAGAAACTTACAAAGCTAAGAAAACGATAATGTAACAACAGAATGTTATATAAGGAGGTTTTGCTTTCGTTGAAAATTGGCAATTTAAAATGTGAGATATTTTACATTATTCAAATAGGAAAATTGACTTCAAATGATGTACGCAATAATATAATTAGAGAGAGAACAGGTTTTGTCATAACTTAGTTGGAACAAACTCTGAAAACCATATATATATATATATATATATATATATATATATATATATATATATATATGGGGGGATGCATAAAAACGTTAGGATAGTCTCGACACAGTATCAAAGGACCTTGGTAACTGTCTGCTTATTGCCTACGCGTTTATCAGACCAAGATTTATCTATCAATCTATCTATCTATCAATCTATCTATCTATCTATCTATCTATCTATCGGGAGCTTACTTACACTTAAACACATACACACACACACATATACACACACACACACACACACACATATATATATATATATATATTTATATATAGGTGTATTAGAATATACATTTAACACAGGAGACAAGAAATATATATACATACATATATACATATACATATATATATAAAATTTATATATATATATATATATATATATATATATATATATATATATATATATATATAATAAAAAATGAGAAAAATTTACGTCAAAAATACTTGATGAAAGTAAAGCCGGTAAAAATCTAAAAATATCTCATTTTCAACAGTAGAAATCCTTTATATGAAAATTTATGTGGTATGCACAATCAACAAATGGAAATATATATATATATATATATATATATATATATATATATATATATATATATGTATGCCTGAATTATGTATCACTATTTACGTTGTTAGAGAGAGAATATTTAAATGTCCCGAAGTTATAAATTTTGCCTATCTTGTTTCAAGTGTTTTTATCCGATTTTAAACTATTATAGAAATATTAGTACAAGTCGCAAATTAGGAAAATACAATTGCAATTTAGACAAAAACGAAAAATATACATAATAAAAGTATAAATATCTCCCTTTTTCCTCATATCTTTTTCTATTAATCAATCTCTCTCTCTTTCTCTCTCTCTCTCTCTCTCACACACACACACACTCTCTCTCTCTCTCTCTCTCTCTCTCTCTCTCTCTTTGTGCATATAAGTATATATAGACATGTAATCCTGCTTATAAATATATATGTATATATATAAATAGATTTATATACATGTATTTATATATATATATATATATATATATATACATATATATATATAGAGAGAGACAGACAGACAGACAGACAGAGAGAGTGACAGAGAGACAGAGAGAGAGAGTGACAGAGAGACAGAGAGAACAGAGACAGAAACAGAGATACAAAGAGAGAGTGACATAATATGAGAGGGTAGAATAGAGAGAGTGAGAAAGGTGGGAATTGTTTGTGTCAAAAATTATTTATATATTCAATGTGCAGGGGAAAACTCCTTCGAACATTCTGTGTGAAATTTCATCCCCATCGGAGGACAAAATCAATGTAAGAGCTATTGTTCTATGTCCACTAGATCCGGTGAAACCAGGGAAACTTATTTGAAGAAATTGAATTGGACATTTTCGAAACGCATGTATACCATGTAAACAATCTAAACTAGTTTTCGTTACCTTTCAATTCTCCCCAATAATTCTGTATATATATATATATATATATATATATATATATATATATATATATATATATAGTGTCATTTGATACTAGGGCTCATTATCTCTACTTTCTCTGCCTTTCGAAAATCTAACTTTATAGTTGAAAAGTTCTTATCCTTAGAATAGCATACGTTTCAACCTTAAGAAAATTGTTTGAGACGTAATTTTTTGCCTATTATAGGATTTCGATCCCAGTAAACGCTTGATTCAGTATGTTCGAGGCAAATAAATCAGTCAATCTATTTATCAATCAATCAATCAATCAATCAATTAATCTAACATATCTGTCTTTGTCCCTGGCTTTCTATCTATCTATCTATCTATCTATCCGAGAGTGGCCTGAAATGTTCATATGATGACATAATATCTGCTGCTATTGCCTTTTTTGACAAATAGGATCCAAGTACTGCAACACTGTTAGAAGAAAAGTGCAAACCGTAAGGGGTACAATGCTGAAAAGTATATCTCATTTGTTCACATTCCAGCTGCTCCTTGCTGATATATATATATATATATATATATATATATATATATATATATATATATATATATATATATTCTTGTTTTTTATTGCCACTTCCCATTAAATTCTTTCCTATATATTCTTATATATGTTTTGAACAGTATGTTTTAAAGATGATGTTTGGAAGAATATATGTTTTGAAGTATGTATATAAAGTAAAGATGGCGACCGAAGTCGTGGGCAACCCGAAGGCTCTCTTTTCAATGGCTACTAGACGGAGGTGTCGGGGAGGGCGCAACTCATTTCCCTGGATTGCTCCACTTTACCCGTGATACGTACCTTACAGTGATGAGAGTTAAGCAAGAAGGTATCAAGTACCATTTTTTGAGTCTTTGGTATGACTCGGTCAAGGATTGAACCCCGGTTTCCCTGGCCATTGACGAACACTTTCCCCACTAATAAATATATTTTTGTTATGAAATTTATTTTATAGTTATGTGTGGATGGATGTTGATAGACAGACAGATTTATTGATAAATAATATATATATATATATATATATAATTAAAAAGTAAAGTTGGTGATCGTAATCGAGGGCGACCAGAAGGCTCCCTTTTCAATAGCTACTACACCAAGATGTAGGGGAGGGCGCTACTCTTTCCCTTGGAT
>CAUZXS010003988.1:65000-75000 GCA_963585895.1 Sepioteuthis lessoniana | reverse complement strand
GTTCGCATAATTATGTATGCGTGTATGTACGCATGTATGTATGTATGTATGTATGTATGTATGTATGTATGAATACGACAATTCAATTTTTTTTCTTGATATTAATCATAGCCTCACTGGAAGAAAAACGTTATTATAGTTTTTCTCTCAAATTTAGTCTTTTCTGTATAAAAATCTCAATAGATCGATGGATCGATCGATCAATCAATTCATCGATAGATAGATAGATAGATAGATTGATAGATATATAGATAGATAGTTAATTAATAAGATAAACAGACTGCCAGATAGATAGATAGATAGATAGATTGTTTTAACAGTAAGCTGTTTTATGTCCTTCTATTCATCATGGAATATTTACGAACATGCAATTGTTAGACTGCGTCTTTCGTGGTCCAAGTGACTTTAATCATTCAAATATTGCTCTGAATAAAAAAAAAAACCACAACTATTCGAATGAAGAAACAAAAAATGGCGAGATTTGAATTAATGAGATTTGACTTCAGATATTTTTTAATAGTTCTTTCTTTTTTTCTTATGCAGATTATATTAATTAACCTTGGTTCGTGATCAACTGTTATCCATCAGGAAAGACAATTCAAATTCTAAAATACCTTACTTTAAAATTAAACAAACTGAATTATTATATCATTTCATAAGCGCTCGGGCATTTTTGTATTGATTTTTCTTGCCCACAAGTCGATATGAGAGAAAGGTCAGTTTTCCTCTCTATCTTTCTCATTGCTGCTTTCTCCTTCTTTTACTTCCTTTATCATTCAATATTTCTATTGCACGATTCCCACTCTGTGCATATCTATCTATCTATCTATCTATTACAGACCGTTCATTGTCTATCAGTCAATCTAGCTATCTAGTTACCACTCTAATTCATCCTATCCATCTCTATTTATTCATCAACCAATATATCTATTACACCCTTTCATCGCTATCTATCTATCTATCTATCTATCTATCTATCTATTTCCTTCTAAATCTATCTATCTATCTATCTATCTATCTATGTATCAATCTATCTATCTATCTTGTCTTTATTTCTCCGGCTAATACTTAAGGATATCAAAAAAGAAAACAAATACTTGTTATAAAATTCTATCTATCTATCTATCTATCTATCTATCTATCTATCTCAGTCTTCTTTCTCTCTCTCTCTAACTCTTTCTTTCTTTCTCTCTTAATTATAAGTATATATATAAATATATGAATATATATATGTATATATATATATGTTTGAGTTTGTTCATCTGTCTGTTTCTGTCTATTCGTGTATATTTTTCGCCAATTTTCTTCCAAAATTTACATTCTTAGAAGTTCATGGCATCGTTATTCAGAATTTCCTTTGTTTTTCAATGATTTTGCAAAAATCTTTCAGATTGATTGTGCATTCTATTATAAAATTGCGATTTGGAGACTTGAAAGATCTTGTTCGATATGATCGACCAGACCCCAAAAATTGCAAGGTGTAAAGAACACAAATGATTGATTGCATGTGGAAGTATTCGACCATTTATGACCAAGTATGAGCAATAAAATCACTGGTCACATTTCTAACGCAGGAAAAAAAGGTTGGTTTTCTTTATGACGAGACATTTAAATGAGGCAAACTGTTACGTTCTAAGAGTTCGTCCAATTTGTAATAACCAGCATTAAAGAGTTCTTCTAATTTGGATCGTTTCGTTTGGTTTATTTGGTTTTTTAGGTCTACTATATGGAAGCGTATTCTGTACGAGAAATATATCTCTTATTTAGGAGTTTATATCTATGTATGTATGTATGTATGTATGTGCGTGTAAATTGATAGATAGATAAATAGACATAGATCGATATATGTATATATACACGCACATAAGCTTGAATATATATATATATATATATATATATATATATATATGTGTGTGTGTGTGTGTGTGTGTGTGTGTGTGTGTGTGTGTGTGTGTGTGTGTGTGTGTGTGTGTTCATGCGTACACAAGATATCCGACTGATGTAAAGGCAGCCGGATTTCGATACCAGCTTGAAGCATATCACTTGTCTAGCCACACCGAAGAGTAGTGACACAATAAAAGAGTCTGTTCGTTAATCACAATATATATATGATCCCCCACCAATCGCGAGTTGATAATTCGAGTGGGGAATTGCCGGCTAGTTCTCTCTCTCTCTCACACACACACACACACACACAGACACACACACACACATATATATATATATATATATATATATATATATATATATATATATATATATATATATATATATCGGTGTTCACATTGTTATTATTGTGCCCAGTGTGGAAAAGCTAGCTCAGCTTGGCTGACACCGAATGATTTAGTTTGTGCTAAAATTCTTTCGTGGCATTTTATGCTATTCGGTGCCAAAATTTGATTTATTTGTAAATGCTTGATTCCGATCCTAATTCTTTATATTTTTGAAATTCTATGGCAATTCTTTTCTTTTTTAATGAGTAGAGTGTTCACCAATGATCCAGGAGATCGAGGTTCAATCCCAAGTCGAGTCATACCAATGACTCAAAAAATCAATCGTAAAGTGGAGCAATCCAGTGAATGGAGTAGTGCCCTTCGGGACACCTTCAACTTAAATCGGCAATTTTACATACATATATATATATATATATATATATATATATATATATATATATATATAGGTATTATTCGGTCCAGTTATACCAGAGTTGGGTGTAATTCCTTCAGGACAAGAAAATCATTCAAGAGCAGAACATTTAAATTTTCCTGAAGGAATTACTCCCAACTCTGGTTTAACTGGACCGAATAATACTCATATTGCTCCTAAATAGTTGAGCTCTCCTTGGAAAATTTCAAATTAAAAACTGATTCTCGGAAGATTTACCTACTCAGAAATGGATACTTACACTCCAGAATATTCACTAAAGAACATCCCTTATCCGTCTCACCATGCTTTTCAACTGGCACTAACGGAGAAAATTGAAGATTTCATCAAGAGATTACGGTGGAAGACATTGTTCTACCTAGAACCACAGGAGGACAATAACTGTGCAAAAAAAGAAGTATATAACCTCAAATCTCAGAACACTCCTCCAAATAATAGACTATTGGACCCTTTTGAAGCTGACTTGTTCAGACTAATTAAGAAGGTAAAATTTAAGAGAGAAAACAATAATTTTCAAATTAAATTAAGCAGAGACATAAAGGAACTAAGATCTTCTAAATGTATATGGGTGAGGGCCGAAAAATCAAGAAATATGTACAAAATTGAACCCTTTAAGTACCAAGAAATTTTAAATAATAAAATTACGGATAATCATAAAATTGATAAGGATAACACGATAGACCAAATAAATAAGGACACTTGTAATTTTGTGAGTAAACTACATATTAACGATAGGTTAGGGAAATTCCAAAAGAAAGATGCCTACATTCTATTTAAGGACAATAAACCAAATTTTATAGATAAATTACAAACTAGATTAATTAATCCCTCTAAAACAGAGTTAGGTAAAATTTCAAAAAATATAATTCAAAATATTGTAACGAATGTGAGAGAGGCAAGCCATAGTAATCTTTGGAGAAACTCTTTTGATACCATTGAATGGTTTAGGTAGATAAAAAAATAAAAGTAAAGCTAGCTTTATACAATTTGACATCATTGACTTTTATCCGTCTATATCTTAAAAAAATCCTAATAGATAGCATCAACTACGCAAGAGAATATATAGATATAACTAAGGAACAATATGATATAATATTAGCGTGTAGAAAAACTGAAAATAATGGAACCACATGCATAAAAAGTGGACCGGTGAATTTTGATGTCACTATGGGGGGATACGATTCTTCACAAGTAGCAGACCTTGTTGGTCTGTATATATTGCATATACTAAATAGAATTATCAGTTCAGAACAATTAGGTATAATATATATCCCGAATAGTAACGGCCCAAATAGCTCTAGTATACAAAAGAAGATTATAAGAGCCTTTAAACTCTTAGGTTTTAAAATAGAAATATCATCAAACAATAAGATAGTCAATTTCCTGGATGTGACCCTAGACCTTTCTAACAACACCTATAAACCTTTTATAAAAATGGATCAGTCCACTTCATATATTAACATAAATTCAAGCCACCCTAAAGCTATAATTAAACAAGTTCCAAAAGCTGTAAATCTAAGAATAAGGAATCTATCAGCAAATGAGGAAATATTCCGAAAGGGTAGTAAAATGTATATTGATGCACTAAAAAGTAGCTGGTATAAGGAAAACTTTACCTATAAAGAAGAGAAGATGCCTAATGATAATATTAAAGAAATAAATAAGGAAAATAGACGTAAAAATAGAAAAAGGAAAATCATATGGTTCAACCCCCCGTTCTGTAGGCTAGCTAATATAGATATAGGAAAATATTTTTTAAAACTAGTAGATAAGCATTTTAAACATGGAAATAAACTGCATAAAATATTTAATAGAAAAACGTTAAAAATTAGTTACTCTTGCACGAAAAATATTTTTCAAATAATTAATAGTCATAATAAAAATATAACTAAAGATTTTCAGGATCAAATAAATAATAGAAATAATAATGATAATAACTGTGTAAAAAAAGAATGTAATTGTAAATCCCGAGACAATTGTCCTATGAATGGACTATGTAATTTAAATAATGTAATATATCAAGCAATAAATTACCCAAAAGGGAATATTACGGATAAAAAAACTTATATTGGTTTGTCTTCCACGAAATGGAAGGAGAGATATGCAAATCACAAATATACTTTCTCCCATGAACACCTAAAACACCATACGGCACTATCGAAGCAATTCTGGTGTTTGAAAAACAAAAGGTTAACCCCTGAGATTGAATGATCTATTTTGAAAAAATCAAATACTCCAAATAGTTTTGACGGTAGATGCAATTTGTGCTTAGAAGAGAAAATACAAATAATGATGTATAAATTGCCTGAAAAGTTATTAAATAAGAGATGTGAATTAAGAGCTAGATGTAGACATAGGACAAAATTTAAACTATAGACTATAAATTTTAAAAACATAGAAATAAATAGTGAAACAAGAAAAAAAAACGTATCCAATATACACACATGGAAAAATAGGTGGCTAAGTAAATAGTATCGAAATTAATATAAACATTAATATTTCCCTTACAAAAATTCATTACATTGACATAGCACATAAAAGTTATTTATCGAATTTAACAAGAAAAGAAAATAAATAAAATAAAATAAATAAAAAAGTTAAATTACCGTAATTATAACTGACGGAAGAATTTTGGAAATAAAATAAATAGGTAAATAAAAAAACGGAAATTCAATAAAACGAGGAGGTAACTCTTCACCTCTCTCCCTCCCCCTTCCTCCCGTGTCTATTCTGTTTTATTTATCCATAAGATCTGAAGAAGTCCTGTTATATTTTTCTTCGTGTTTTTTGGTTTACACCAGAAACGCAAAACAGGATGGAAATAAATTTATAATCCTAAAATAACCAGTCTTTGGTTTTTTCTTTAAAGAAGATATATATATATATATATATATATATATATATATATATATATATATATATATATATATCAGTTAAATTCTAGGCGTTGTTTATTTGATTTTTTCCCTTTATTTTCTTTCATTTTCTCCCTCATATTTTGAAAAAGCTGTTCTTTTAATGAAACATGGCAATTTGATTGTACGGACAGTCTTCGTTTCTCAGAAGAGTGGATTTTATTCCACGCCTTAACTACGTATGTATATGATCCCAGCTTGAAGTGTCCTACGTGTCTAGCCCTACTGAAGAGTTGAGATACAATAAACAGTCACTCTATGGATGACAATATATACACTCCCCTCCTGGAGGTTAAGCACTCTGGCAAAGGAATTAACGGCTACCACTCGCGTAATACAAAAGGTCTTCTAACTCTGGTATCCCATAACGCAAAATCAAACGAAAGGTAATACATATGCGATATAAATCCTGAGTTGACGTATGTTACCGAAATGGCTGAGTGGTTGCATTAAATTAGGTGGGTTTCGATCCCAGCTTGAAGCGTCCTACGTGCCAAGCCACACTGAAGAGTTGCGATATAACGAAGCAGTCTGTCTTTTGATGATGTATATTGTCATACTTATATCATTATCATATATTAAACCAAGTGAGATAGTGACAACCATATACTGCTATATGTATATATAGCAGTATATGGTTGTCACAACCTCACTTGTTGGGTTTGTGGCTGACCAAATGCGGTAAAATTTGGAGAGTGCTCAATATCAGTGATAGAGCTATCATATAATATAATCATAAAAATGTATATTAGTTTTTATATATAATTAATTGCACGAATGCTTATCTGGGACCACTGGGTTTATGCCGTCTTTACAGGACGATCATCAGGTAAGTCGTATAAAGTTGTCAAGAAATCAGTTGTCGCAGATAAGTATTCGTGCAATTAATTCTATATAAAAGATTAAATATATATAAAAACCCAGTGGTTAGGACTGTATAATACACCAATTATATCTTTGCTGACGGGTAAGACCCACTCCCAATGAGTATCCTGGATATGACACGAAACAATCTAATGGTGAAACTCCACTAATGTTGGAGCATTTGGGAATGCGGAGTGCCCCTTCATTCCAAGTTCACTCTGGCTCGGAGTGAGAGCACCTGATACGGTCAAATAGAACAGTTTGATCAATCAACTGTGGGTAAAAAGATGAGTGATGTTTTATTAAATTGTTATTGATACGTTGCAATACTGGGAACTATTTAACTTTGTTGACTTATGCTAAATTGAATTATTAGGAATAGAACTGTTTCATCATTTAATAATGTGTATATACAAAATGTTTTTACTAATTATATATCTAATATATACCGTATCTGACGGCAGATAAGATGCACATATATATAAGACGCACTTATATAAGACGTGATGAAAGTAATATAATGAATATCATCAGTGATAACACTTTTAATCTGCATATTTGCCTTTTAAATAAGGACAGCAGGCATATGAAAGTTCCTCTACAGTCTAAGCTAATAGGAGATATCAGGTACGAGGATCATTAAATAAGTTTCCAGACTTTTTTCGTGTGGGCACTTTTATTGATAGTACACACATGAAACTCTAGTCCCCTTCGAAGTAATCTCTTCCGGCTGCAATGCAATTGTTCTACCGTTCCAACAACTTCTGAAAGGCCCCATCCTCTTTCATCTCCTCAATTGTTTCATAACGACAGCCTCTGAGCTTAGGGAATAAGCAAAAGTCACAGGGAGCAAGGTCTTGACTATAGGGAGGGTGAGAACTGTCTTGATACCCACCTTAGTCAAGTAGATCATGCCGCTGCTGTCAAAAAAAGGGATCATCAAAGGTTTGTGGTGGATTTGCCCTGTCTGACCTTCTTGGGTCTGGGAGAGCCAGCATGCTTCCACTGGGAACTCTGTCTCTTGGTCTCTGGGTCATAGCAGTAGATCCAACTTTCATCACATGGCATTTTTTCCACGTTTAAAACAGAATTGTATTGCATATCGTTCTTCCTCATGTCCAGATTGCATTTCTGAAATTCACCAGCTGTGACAATCAGGCTTAAGTAGGGTGTATTCCAATTGCTGCTGTAGCTGTTCATTTGAACCTGAGATCATAAAAATTGGTCTGTCATCTTATGACATGTATAACAATCATCATGTCGCGCTGGTAGCACTGATATCCCTGATCCTCTCTCGCCACTCCTCCCTATCGTTCATCGCCCTAGGTAGGTCTTCAGGACAACATTCCGTATCCTCACATAGCTGCTGAATGTATGTTCGTGCTGGTCGTCCTGCTTTTGCACGGCCATGTGTGGGGGTCCATAAGAGTACATCTCTTATGAGTTCGTCCCTGCTTTTCATTTTCAAGAGTCTACAACAATTTTAAATGCCTGTACAAAAAATGTCTGGAAACTTATTGAATTCACCACGTACCTAATTTTGGCTGACTATCGCGAATTTTAAACCTACATATGGCATATAAGACGCATGAGAATTTAAAAGGATATTTTCAGTAAAAAAAAAAAATGTTCCTTTTATGCCGTCAAATACAGTATATAAAAACAGGATTTGGTTTTCAATAACTAAAAATGTTTTATATGCCATTAAAACCAATCCGACCAACAAACCTACCATAGAATACAACGATTATCAAACAGATCTATTTAACTCATAGATAAGATACTAACAGATACAAATGCTTCCAGGGAGTGTCCTAGTGGTGTAATGGTTAAAGCGATGGACTGCGGAATCGTAGTTAGAGAGTTCGTACTCCAGTCGCGCTATTACGTTCACATCGGGCAAATACCCCTGGGAAAGGTATGAACCCCCTTATCCTCCCAGGTATGGGTTAAATAGTACCAGTACTGTTCTTCTAGGAGATTAGCTTTAGCATTAGATATGAATATGTCATCCTGGAAATATAGCAAAGCGATTTGGTGTTTGTTTGTTTGCTTTTAGGATTATGTTTAGGTCTGGTTTTATGGCATATGAAACATTGTTGGTTATTTAATGCCAAATTCTGTTTTATATATATGTTAAATATACGATTTATGAACACATTTTGTAGATACACACAGTTAAAGGATCAAACAATTCTATTTCTAACAATTCAATTTAACATAAGTCAACATAGTTAAATAGTTCCCAGTGTTGCTATGTATCATTAACAATTCACTTAAACATCACTCATTTGTTTATACACAGATAAATGATGAAACAGTTCTATTTCTAACGATTCAGTTTAGCTGGTCATTTGCTTGCACATAGTTTAAATGTCAAACAGTTCTATTTGACTTATATATAGAACCTTATCAGGTGCTACCACTCCGGGCTTGAATGGAGCTGGGAGCGATGACACTGAAGGAGTACTCCGCATTCCCCAAAGCTCCAGCATTACGGGAGCCTCACCATCAGATTGCTCAGTGTTTTTTATTTATTTATTCATCTATCTATTTGTAATTTTTCTTTGCAATTGCTTATCCTCACCCTCCTCTGCCCTCAGAAATACTTTTTTTCTGAGTCAAGCCGAAAAACGGGATGAGACGGTTTACTTCTCTTAAGTCACATCGAATTCAGTTTTCAAGATCATTGATTTTTTCGCAAAACATCAAAAGAATTGACTAGTTTCACGAGGAAAAAAAAAAAAAAGTTTTAAAAATTTCAAAAATGTTTATACGCAAATGCTATGGTTGAAACAACAATCTCTGACACTGGAGTGAATTACGCAACACACACGTACACACACACGCACACACACACACACACACACACACACACATATATATAGTTTATTTTTAAAGAGTGTTATCAGTTTTATGAGAGTTCTTTTACAATATTTAAATTAAGCACCTGTTCACCATCGTTGTCAACACATTATGAGAATTTTCTGCAGGTGGTCTAAACAATATCAATTCTGCTTTTCTAATAAAAGACCCATAGAAATATTAACATTTTTTAGTCACCTGAGGGAGAGCCTCAACAATGAGCTGACAGCGATGGGGAACATATGAAAATTGTTAGAAATTATATCATAAATGTGCTACCATAAGGAGTAAACATTTTTAATCCCGCTGTATGTACCTATTTTTACCGATACATTTGTTAAAGTGTTCTCCAATGAAACGGGAGATCAAGGTTCAATCCCAGTTCATGTCATACCAAAGATTCAAAAAGTGGCCTGACAGCTTAACACTCAGAATTATAAGGTATGAATCAAGGGTAAGTGGAGCAATCCAGAGAGAGGTATAGAACCCTCTCCTACTCCTCCGTGTAGTAGCTTCGGGTCACTCTGGACTACAGTCAGCGCTACTACATAATACCTTATAATTCCAGAGTTAACGTGGTTCACTTGCTGGCTGAGCGGTATGATATTAAGTCGAACGTAAAGTTGAGCGGGTTTCGATCCCAGCCTCAAGCGTCCTACGTGTCTAGCCACACTGAAGAGTTGCGATACAAT
>CAUZXS010003988.1:0-60000 GCA_963585895.1 Sepioteuthis lessoniana | reverse complement strand
GCCACATTTCTATGTACTGCCAGAAAGATTGTTCTGTATCCTCTTGAGCTCCGTCATCATAGCCTTCTTTTCAGCCTCCATGACCTCAAATCGAGTCCGCTTGACGATTCCTTTGAACTCGTGGGAAAGAAAAAAGTCATACGAGGCAAGATCAGTAAAATAAGGAGGTTATTCCAGTACGGCAATATTCCTTTCAGTTTGTTACTGACGGATGCTCAGTACCGTTATGTTAAAAACATGCCAAAATCTACGTTGATTATTTTCAAAACACTCCTTTTCAAAGCCAACTGTTTTGCAATTATTCAGACTGTCAACCGACGATCACCGCACTCCACAGGCTGTACCCACTCGATGTTGAACTCAATCCTGCTTGCTGAAGACCTCCTACAACTGGAGTGAGCTTTAACCTCTTTGTGACCTTATCTGAACTCTTTGTGCCTCTTAAAAGCAAGTGCGTGACATATTCTTATTTTCATACACTTTTTGAAGCATTTCACGAGTTTGTGACGGTTTTTTCCTGATATGGATCCAAAAATTTCAGGTTCATTCGTTACTCAGTGCTAATCAGAGAAAGATCTAAAAAAGAAGAAGCGGGGTACACAAAAGCATATGACAAAAAAAAAACAAAACAAAGTATATATACACCAAAGATATCCACACCAGTAGCATGGGGCTTTAGAATACATCGACTGTAAGATTCTGACCCCAACGAGTGCCCTAGTCATGACATTAAACAACCTGATGGTGAGGTTCTAGTATTTATAAAGCTTTGGTGAATGCTGAGTACTCCTTCATCGCAATCGGTCCAAGACCCGCCCTGGCTTGGAGAGGTAGCACCAGATAAGGCACTATCTATGAGTCAAATAGAACTGTTTGACATTTTAAAGTAGGAGCAAACAGATGACTAATGCTAAATTGAATTGTTAGAAACAGAACTATTTGATCGTTAAACTGTGTTTAAACAAATGACTGATGCATAAATGAATTGTTAATGACTCAGCAATTATTGAAACAATTTAGCAGTGTTCAATGAAAGGGCTTAGGCTCGTTTATAAACGTTATCAGCACAATGTGATATAAATCATATATATATATATATAGAGAGAGAGAGAGGATTTGACATTAAATAACCAACAATGGTTGATATGCCATAAACCCAAACCAAACCAAGGATATCATTATTAGAAGATAACACTTTCCAGTAATCCCTCTTTCGCCTATTGCTCACACAGTATAGCCAGTCCCGATACTTTTAGACTCACCTCCTATACTGTTCATCGAGAAATAATAAAAGTCTGGTTTCTTTGGTTTTGATGAAACTTATAATTTTATTATATATATATATATATAGCAACAGGCATAGATAATTCACTTCCTCCATTTATTTAAGTAACTATCATTTTCGTTGACTGGAAATATTTTATGGCATATCAACTCTCCCTGGTAATTTGATGCCAAATGCTGTTTATATATATATATATATATATATATATATATATATACGTGTGTATATGTGCTTGTGTGGGGGGGTGCATATATATATATATATGTGTGTGTGTGTGTGTGATTTGCAAACAAGTAGTTTGTTGGCAATAATATTTTTTAGACGAGCCAGTTAGATATCCTTTCATTTGTCTAACAACTGTAATTGTATAAAACCTACATTTTTTTAAGTCTAGTACTTACCCACTCGTCCTGGGGCTGTAGAATTCACTGACTGTTTCTCTGTATTAGGGTAAGTCCCCCGCCAAAAAAAATGTGTGTCCTGTTATGGCACTAAACAATCTGATGATGAGGTTCCAGTTATGCTGGAGCTTTGGGGAATGCAGAGAAGCCTTCATTGCATTTGATCCCAGGTCCACTCTGGCCCGGAGTGGTAGCACCTGATATAGTCAATTACAAATAAACTGCTTACTTATGCTAAGCTGAATTACTTGAAATAGAACTGTTTTGATATTTAAGCCGCGCACTTATGCAAAACTGAATTGTTTAACTGTATGTAAACAAAACTATTTTTTATCATAAACTAAATAGTTTGAATTAGAACTGCTTGACTAAATTGAATAACTTGAAATAGAAATGTTTTTGACAATTAAACTGTACACTTATGCTAATCTGACTTATTTGAAATAGAACTGTTCATTCGTATAAAAATCGATTTGACTTTTAATAACCTATAAAGGTTGCTATGACATAAACCCCAAACAAACAAACGAACAACCAAACAAACAAACAAATAAACCATTAAACTATCCTAGTACATGATTTTATAGTTCTATTTGGACCCTATATGGATTCCTAACAGATTTATCATTCTGGACTTGAGTGGACATGGAAGTAATGCCAATGAAAGAGAAGAACGCATTTCACAAAGCTCCAGGAAGGAAGCCTCACCATCAGACGCAGATTACTTTTTAGTTTTTCAAATTATTATTACTTTTATCATTATTATTATTATTATTATTTTAAAAATACAACTGTGTACAAATAGTTTGTATTTGATAGACATACATGATGAATATGTTGCTAATGTTAAATCATAATATTTGAAGCCATTTAAACTGTCTGCAAACAAATGACTAATATTAAATAGAATTATTAGTGTTAGATAACAATACTTGAAGCCATTTGAAGTGTCTCCCAACGAATGAACTCCTGCTCATTTAAAAATAAAAGCAACCAATTTGCTTACAAATGATATATATATATATATATATATATATATATATATATATATATATTAGCAGGATTTGGCATCAAACACCAATCAATGAACCTAATAGATGTCAGACTTTAAATATATATATATATATATATATATGTGTGTGTGTGTGTGTGTGTGTGTGTGTGTGTGTGTGTGCGCGCGCATTATTCGGTCCAGTTAAACCAGAGTTTGGAGTAATTCCACCAGAACAAAAAAAAAAAGCATTCATCAGTGAACATTTAAATTTTCCTGGTGAAGAGCTCAATGTAACTGACATTACAGACCAATAATTTCTTTTCTGTGTCTATTCTGAATTATTTTATCCATAAGATCTGAAGAAGTCCTGTTAATTTATTTGGTGTTTTTTATTTATATCAAAAACCCATAGCAGGATGGAAATAAATTCATAATCCTAATGTGATCGGGTTTATTTTTCTTAAAGAATTATATATATATATATATATATATATATATATAAAGGTGAGAGATACAACTTCAGTTATATATTAGGCTTAAACATTTAATCCATTTCATCTTACCAAATAAAACCATGTATTCAATTATTTTCTATCCTTATATATATATATATATATATTAATATATATATATATATATATATATATATATATATATATATATATATATATATATATATGAAATCTTCAGTAAATGAAACAAGTAAACATTTGAATACGTTAAAAGATTACCACTAATTTTCAAAAATATTATTTATTTGAAATTGTAAATAAAAAATATTCAAATTTAAATTCCCTATATGTCATTCAAATAAAACTCATAAACCTGAAATCAGGTTACTAATATGAAATTAATAAAAGTAACGACAAAACACCCTAAGTGAAAAGAAAAATTTCGATGGCGTTAATTTTTTTAAGTAAAACTGATGACAATGTGATATAACGAGAAATGTATCCCTGGCGTTAAACGGAAAAAAAGGAATCAAATTCCATTTGAAATCTATCTGAAGAGCTCGTAAAAGTAAAAAAAAAATCATTATGGAATACATTGTCTAATTTTCTTGTATTTAAACCAAATATATATCGAACTCCTCCATCATTAGCAGTAAAACGACACAAGGTCTATACTTAAGGGGATTAAACCTGGTTTGAATTCAGAGTTTTTTTTTTCTTTTTCCTTATTTAACCAAGGCTGAAGAAACAAGTCTGCCCAAATATTTACCTTAGCCGGAGATAGACCAGATGGGTTCATGCCTTTTCCAAAGGTCTTAGTTAACAACCTTGCCCTGGGTTCAAATTTTGGAAGCCGATTCCAATTCCCACTAATGGCACCAACCGAAGGGAAAAGTGGATACATGCCTTTTTTCCACGATCATTATTCCGAGATAAATCTGAGTAAATTAATTTCAATTCAGATTTCTTCATCATGAATGTCTGAGTTTTCGGATCGTTCAATAAATTTTCAAATCAGGTGTTTATTTAGGAAGAAAAAAAAAGATCTTCTTAACCTTTTTTTTTTTAAATTTTAAATTTCAAATTTGCGAACACGTTCTACTTGTGAGTTCAGTCAACAGTATCTCAGGAAGATACGTGCTTTAGTCATAAGTAGTGAAATACAAAATTCGATGAATTTACTTCATGATTAATGGGCCAGATTGTTGACGGATCATTGCAGGTGTCCTAATTACTGATTACACTTAATGAACATGAAAACCCGGCACTTTGATTGCACCTTCAAATTTATATGTCGCACGATTGAGAGTTTCTGCCCCGTTCATGTATCCATTTTATTCCTTCTTTTATTTTTTGTTTGTTTGTTTGTTTATTTGTTTGTTGGTTTGTTTTTTGTTTTGTTTCTTTTTTTAATCTTATTAAAGCCGACGCACGTGCACTCGCACGCATGCTCACACATGTTAAGATCTCTTGAACTTCCTGAGACGCATGCGCAAACGTACGCGTGCACTAAGATGCTGGATCGAATCTGCACAAGCGAACTAATTTTTTTTTCCGAGTGACTCTCTCTTTTTATCACTTTCTCTCTCTCTCTCTCTCTCTCTCTCTCTCTCTCTCTCTCAAACACTCACATATACACATATATACACACATCCACATGCATATACACACATCTTTTTCGTTCTCTCTCTCTCTTTCTAGTTTGCAGATGAACCCAACTACCACATACACAACGTCTTCATTTTCTTTCTCTGACCTTCTGACACGCAAGACTAAAAATATGTTTCTGCAGCCCGCCATTTTACTCTCTCTCTCTCTCTCTCTCTCTCTCTCTCTCTCTCTCTCTCTCTCTCTCTCTCTCTCTCACTCACTCGCTCGCTCGCTCACTCTCTTAGCAAAGACTGTGGTTTGATCATTTCTTTCTTTCTTTCTTTCTTTCTTTCTCACACAAATAGTGCATAATTCCTAAATGATAACCGTCTATCTTCTCTTTATCCTCCCCCTATTCCTATCCCTCCCCTCCCCTCTGTCTTTCTTTCTTTAGCGAGCGAGATAGCTAGCTCTCAAAGACATGTGTAAATAGAATATTTTCTTTCTTTCTTTCTTTCTTTCTTTCTTTCTTTCTTTCTTTCTTTCTCATACAAATTCTTTTTTTTCATTACGAAATGAAAACTACCCTTTTATCTGCTCTGAACAACCTCTCTCTCTCTTCCCTCTCCCTTCCTCCCTCCCTCTCTCTCTCTCTCTCTCTCTCTCTTTCTCTATCTCTTTCTCTCCGTGTGCTTCTTTCTCAGACATATCTAAATAGAATTCTTTTTTACTTACTTTCTTTCTTTCACAGATATTGTTTCCATCATTCCCAAATGAAAATTGTCTCTTCATCTCTTCTTTACCTTTTCTTTCTCTCTCTCTCTCTCTCTCTCTCTCGATATTTCTATCTATCTATCTATCTATCTATCTATCTATCTATCTCTTGCATAGATAAATTTGAATAAAACGAACGCACAAACTCTCCCTCATTCACTTATATAAGCACCTCATCATTACTCTCCCCCTAATTCTCTCTCCCTTTCTCTCTCTCTCACTATCTATCTATCAATCAATCTATCTATCTCACTCTATTATACACACACACACACACACACTTATGCAAATATGTAAAAATACGAAAGCATAGTTTCTTTATCATTACTGTCTCTTTCTTTTCTTCCTATTACTCCCCCCTCTCTCTCTCTCTCTCGCTCTCTCTCTCTCTCTTTCAGTCTTCTTCTATTTGAATAAAAAAGTAGGCATTTATACGACCATTATTTCTTATATTAATAAAACCTTTTTTTTTTTCATCCACAGACAATTTAAAACTCTCTCTTGCGCATTTGCAGATAAATCATTTGGATTTTTCTCATGGTGTAGTGGTTAGAAATCTGTTCTTTATATATGAATTACTACTAAGTTGTGAGTTCGAACCTTACTAAGCATCCCTTCATGCGATCTTGTGCAAATTTTGATCAATGCTTCTTTTTTTTTTTTTTTTTTTTGCTTCCTGTTGTTTTTTTGGGGGGGGGTTAGTGATGTAAGCAACGTGCAACGTGTATATGACGGCCAATTATATATTCAAATGTTTTTTCTTTCTTCTTTACTTTCTCACATATATCTACAAAAATCTATGTAACTCAAGAGGATTTTTCGTTACGTCTCGCAGATCATTATATTAGAATAGTCGGTTCGATTCCTGCACACCACAATCTTGCGCAAAAAGAAATGGTTTTCTAAATTATTCTATTTAACAGTCTTTTCATAAACAAAATACATATGTATCTCTCTGATATATAAGTACGAAAAATAATACCTCTCTCTCTCTCTCTTTCTCTCTCTCTCAATCCATTATCTTGTTCACTTTCCATCTTATGTATCCAGGCTACATCTTCTTCTTCTTCTTCTTCTTCTTCTTCTTCTTCTTCTTCTTCTTTTTTCTTCTTCTTCTTCTTCTTCTTCTTCTTCTTCTTCTTCTTCTTCTTCTTCTTCTTCTTCTTCTTCTTCACAATCTCTTTTTTACATAATTAAAATTACGTGGCTCGCACTTGTTTCTTCCTCTCCTTTTTTCATTCGCAAATTCATTTTGTCTTTGATACACAAACAACTATGATAATCTCTCTCTCTCTCTCTCTCTCTCTCTCTCTCTCTCTATATATATATATATATATATATATATATATATATATATATATATATATCTTGCTCTCTAATACTTAAAAATTGCGCTCCTCTTTTCACGCAAAATAAAAACAGGCGTTTTCTTCTTTTCATTCTGACACTTAAATTTCGTGTATCTTTATATTACAGCGTCTCTCTCCCTCAAATAACATTCAAATATGAATACAGGTCTCTTTTTCTTATACCTCCTGTTGGCTGGATGAGGGTAAAATATGCTGACAGTATCTCTTGCTGTGGGATAAAAACCAACATCTCCAAAAAGGAGGTATAATGGGTTCCATACTAAAGTTCTGGAGCTCTGAGGAATGTGGAGTCACTTTTTCGTTGCGATTACTCCCTGGACGACTCTGACCTTTTACGGTCCCATCTATGGGGAAAATAGATACATTGAAAAATTATTCATATTTGATAGGAATACTTGGTGTTATATAGACATAAATTGTTTGTATTAAGAATAAGTGGGTAGAGTGTTCTCTAATGTTCCGGGAGACTTGGGTTCAATCCCAGGACGCGTCTTACCAAAGACTTTAAAAACAGTACTTGATACCTCCTTGCTTAACACTCAGCAATATAAGGTAGGTATCAAGGGTAAAGTGGAGCAATTAAGGGAAAGGAGTAGCGCCCTCCCCTATACCTCGGTGTAGTAGCTACTGAGAAGAGAATTCTGGTCGCCCTCGAGTACAGTCGCCAACTTACAGTTGTTTACTAAGGATTAACAATAGTAGTTATCACTTGAAATAAAAAAATCTGTGCAAAATTGACCATTATCCAATAGAAATAGATGCATAAAACCATAGGATTATTAGTATTAGATAGGAATACTAGAAACCATACATTGGAAAATTTCATAACATATTACTGTGAGTATAAACAATTCTTAAAAAACATCAATACAAATGTAATAATTTACTAAACGGTTTGCTCAGATATAGCACGAGGCCGAAAGAATGAGGCACCCAATGAGACGCGAACTCACTCTTGTAGGTTTGCTAGTCAAGCTTGCAAACCATTACACTACTCGAGGTGACCTTACATTACCCGAGGTGCCCATATAAGTATATATATGTATGATGAAACCAATTGCTTAACCTCTAGGCGTAACATAACCCTATATATTCTGACGTACAATTAAAACCAATCAATCACACTTTTTCTTCTTTTTTATTTTTAATCGATGAACACCTTTTACTTTAGATGTTATTATGATGAATAGAAGTATTGAAATTCTAAGAATTTTGAAGCTCTATATTTAATTGGGTTTCTAAAAAGTTCAAGTTTCTCGAAGAATTCCGGAAGTAAACGGAAATGAAATATCATCAAGCCATACTGCTAAAATCGTTATGAATATGCTGACTTGTTCCTTGAAATAAACTCCAAGAATTTACGCCCATCAGTTAACCAATCTGATGTTTTAAAACATCCAAATAAAGAACCCGTTAACCAAAGTCCAAAAACTTGAGTAAAGATCATCGAAAGTTTCCGTGTGTGTCACAGTAGAGTTTTGGGTGACATGCCTAAAGGGAGACGCTTGATGAATGATGAGAAACATCGATAAGCAGACATTCCCTTATATGTGTTTACATAGACCGAGGACGAAGGAATATGTACATGATACAATTCATGAAAGTAACAAAACACTTTTTTCATCCAAAAGTGATAGAAATCAATTGAGAATCTTGAATAATAAAGTCAACTATATAATTTTACACTGTTGGGTTGTGTGCAATTGAATAGGTAATAAAATTCAAAGTTTGGCTTTGTTTTATGGCATACCAACCAGTGTAGGTTATTTTATGCCCAATCGTTTTTTACTTATATATCAAATATTTATGATTTGGTTTAACTTGGTTTTATGGCATATCAACCATTGTAGGTTATTTAATGCCAAATCGTTTTTTTTACATATTTTCATCATACAACGTGTGAAAGCACGTGCCATACCCTAGCCTCATCAGCCGCCAACCAGGGTGATAACACAGTTTTGGTAGCTCAAGAGGAAACTGCCACTCTTGGCGCTACCGAGCAGCTTTTGATATATTAAATATCTATGATTTGGTTTAATTGGTTTTATGGCATATCAACCATTGTACGTTATTTAATGCCAAATCGTTTTTTTACACATATATTAAATATCTATGATTTGTTTTAACTTGATTTTATGGCATATCAACCATTGTAGGTTATCTAATGCCAATTTCGGTTTATTCATATATATAAGTAATATATGATTTGTGAACATAATTCATTAAAGTTAGATAATTTCAATGTATCACGAACATCAATCATTTGTTTACACACAGTTCAATGATAAAACAGCTCTCTTTCTAACAATTCAATTTAGTATTAATCAAAGTCAAGTAGTTCTCCGAATTGTTATGTATCGCTCACAATTCAATTAAACATAAGTATTTTATTTACACCCAGTTAAATGATCAAACAGTTTCATTTCAAACAATTTTGCATAAATCATTTGTTTGCACATAGTTTAAGTGTCAATCAATTCTATATGACCCATATATAGGACCCTATCAGGTGCTACCACTCCGGTCCAAAGTGGACGTGGGAGCAATAGCAAGGGGTTCTTCGCATTTCCCAAAGCTCCAGCTTTACTAGAGCCTCACCATCAGATTGTTTGGTGTCATACCCAGGACACTTGTTTGGGAGTGTCATCCCTCTGCAGAAATACAGTCGGTATATTCTACATCCCCAGTTGACTGCAGTGAGTGACAGTTGTGTTGAAGGTTTCTTTTTCAGAGAATTAAATGTCACCTTAAGCGATCTCAGTTTGATAAACGTTTTTCTGCGTGAAGTTATAAGGTAATTCATCTAGAAAGTTAAAAAAGAGCAGGATCAAAAATCGAGCATCCGTCAAGGAAATGGATGTAGTCCGTCGTCAGTTGAGTTACGTTTTTCGTACTCTACTAGAAAACGAAGGTAGTCGAGATTAGCAAATAATCACAAATTTACCGAGAATGTGCCGACGCGGAAGTCTTACCAAAGCTGTAACCAAATATGAATGAAATCTTACAAATATAAGATATCCACTTTAATTTTTTTTTCTTGTAGTCACTGATGATTCAGATACCTTCACCATTTTCTACGGTAATAAAGCTACACTATACATCTATAGTTTTCACCAACAGTGACGAGGCGAGGTGGTTAAGGTGCTGAACTGTGACACAGTAGTTAGTGAGTTCGATTTCCAGTCATGCAATTATGTTTTCTTTCAGAGTAATACATTTGGGAAAGGTATGAACCCACTTGTCCACCTATCCTAGCTATTTCAACTACTGTTCTTCACACGGGTAAATTTGGCAGTAAATAACCACGGAAGGATGATATGTCTTTTTACAAAAAAGAAAGGACGCAAACCGACAGTGACTAGCTATCTTCTTAAGGTAAACCAACCGGAGAGAAAGAAAGTTTATGATAAACTATTTAGCGATTAGGGTCCAATATTTAGATCATTTTATAAACTTAAAAATATACGATAATTCCACATTCCCATTTTTATTTCTACCCAGTAAGTTGGGGCTGCAGAATACATCGACTGTAAATCAGCAGAGGGGTAAGAGCCCTGAATAATGAGTATCCTGAATATGACTCTATACAATTTGATGGTGAGACTTAAAAATATCATCAACAAAATGTGTTTACAATTCGTATATATTTGATATATATGTATAAACAGGATTCGGCAGTAAATAACCTACACTGATTGATATGCCATAAAATCTAAACCAACCAAACGAAACTGTTTTTCTTTCTATTTAAATTTCGCAATTTTCATTTTTGTGATTGTACTAAATAGATTATTTCTTCTGCGTTTTTTCATATTACAACTCTGAAAACGGTATTTTTACAATTTTTAAAAATTTTTTAAGCTATCTTTTTTATCATAGAATTCTCGTATGAATACTCTTCAATTCGGTCACTGGGTAAACGCTGCAGTCACGTGGCCAGACATTCTGAATTTGAGTTTTAGAATATAAACATATTTATTTACAGTGTCAAATATCAACAGATGACCTAAGCAAACCTTTCTGCCATTTAGATAAACCATGTGAGCGGGGCTGAGAATCCGTTGACTCTATCCCCTCTAGGAAAGTAAGACCCCACAAAAAGGGGTGTCCTGGATATAATATTAAAATGCATTTGACGATGAGTCTACTGTTCCAGAGATCTGGGGAGTCTGGAGTACCATTTTTTGCCATTATTACCAGGTCCACTTTGACTCGAAGTGGTACTGTTTGTTTGGTTCCATCTATAGTTCAAATAGCTGTTGAAAAATAATTATAGTAGGAATAAATGTGAGAGTTCCTATGGAGCAGTGGTTAACGTCTTGAACTACAAGATCCTAGTAAGCAAGTTCGAATTCTAGTAGCGCAACTGAGTTCCTTTTCGGATTAAAACCCTTGCGAAAGATATGAACTTTCTTCCACCCACCACACCCAGTTACGAGGATCATTAAATAAGTTTCCAGGCATTTAAAATTGTTGCAGACTCTTGAAAATTCAGTATGTTATTGCTATAAATCTTATATGAGATGACTGACCAATTTTTGTGATTTCAGGTTCAAATGAACAGCTACAGCTGGAATTGGAATACACCCTACAAGTGCCCATACGAAAAAAGTGTGGAAACTTATTGTATGCACCTCGTACCTCTTAAATGGTTCGTTGTAATTTTTTGTTACTTTTCTTGGGGGGGGGGGTTACACAGTATCCTATCGAACAGGAATTACTTCTAAACAGATCTATCTGATACAAAGAAGAGATCCTAAAAGGTATGAACACATCGGATTCGAGTTCGATCGGGGATTTGGTTTGCTTTGGTTTGTAGATATACACAGTTAAATAATCAAAACAGTTCTATTTCAAACAATTCAATTTAGCATAGGTCAAATTTAAATAGTTCCATCTATTGCTATGTATCACTAACAATATAATTAAACATCAGTCATTTGTTTACGCACTGTTAAATGAAAAAAACAACAACTTATATTTCAAACAATTCATCATAGCATAAGTCAAAGGTAAACGGTTCCAACTATTGCTATGGATATCTAACCATTCAATTTAACGTCAGTTATCTGTTTACACACAGTGAAATGATCTAACAGTTCTATTTCAAACCATTCAATTTATCGTAAGTTTTCACAGTTTATATGTCAAACAATACTATCTGACCCATAGATAAGACCATATCAGATGCTACCACTCCTGGCCAGAGTGGACCAAGGAGCGGTGACAATGAGGGGGTACTCCGCATTCCCCAAAGCCCCAGCACAACTTGAGCCCTACTATCAACTTGTTAAATGTCATATTAATGATACTTATTAGGAGGTTACCCCCTGCGGTCAGTGTATTCTACAGTCCCAGCTGACTGGGCTAGTAGACCGAGGAATGGTGGCGGTTAAGTAATATCTTTCCACTCCTTATCTCACAAGAACTGGAGCCTTAATATCACC
Source organism: Sepioteuthis lessoniana (assembly GCA_963585895.1). Classification (NCBI taxonomy): domain Eukaryota; kingdom Metazoa; phylum Mollusca; class Cephalopoda; order Myopsida; family Loliginidae; genus Sepioteuthis; species Sepioteuthis lessoniana. The sequence continues at coordinate 47,687 of CAUZXS010003988.1, read as the reverse complement.
TTTTCCCAACCAATCATAACACTAAATGAAAAACAACTTACAAGTTATACTGTAATCAACCAGTTCTCAGTTTATTACACTGCTTAATACTATCATTAATCTTTGAAACATTTTAGCAGACACTATTTCAACTAAGATATACTCAACTGACTTCATTTTATAAGATAAAAAATATCCCATATTAAACAATTCAGTTCACGTACCTTTCCAAACCACTGTCGTTCGGCTCATTGGGTAGAGTGTTCGCCAATGGACCGGAAGACCTGGGTTCAATCCCAGATCGCGTCCTACCAAAGACTTTAAAAATGGTACTTGATACCTCCTTGCTTAACACTCAGCAGTATAAGGTACGTATCAAGGGTAAAGTGGAGCAATCCTGGGAAAGGAGTAGCGCCCTCCCCTACACCTCGGTGTTGTAGCTATTGAAAAGGGAGCTTTCTGATCGCCCTCGACTAAGATTGCCACCTTTACTTTACTTATTTACTGCCACCTCAGATCAGAATGGACCTGAGAGGGATATCAATAAAAAGTACACCAAGTTCATCAGATCTCAAGAACGGTATCATCTCCACTAGGATCTTACTTTCCTGCAGAGTAATTTATACAGCTTGTCGTAATCCCTGGCGTAATATATATATATATATATATATATATATAGGCCCAGCGGGTAGAGTTTTCGATAATGGTCAGGAAAACCTGGGTTCAATCCCAGGTCGCGTCATACCAAAGACTTTAAAAACGGTACTTGATACCTCGTTGCTTAACACTCAGCAATATAAGGCACGTATCAAGGATAAAGTGGTACAATCCAGGGAAAGGAGTAGCGCCCTCCCCTACACCTCGGTGTTGTAGCTATTGATAAAGGGAGCCTTCTGGTCACCCTCGACTAGGGTCAACTTTACTACTACTACTATATATATATATATATATATATATATAGGGCTATGTTATTGTATCTACGGATAATAAGACTTATTGTTTGGTTTCGATTTCTTTAATGGCATATCAATCTTCGTTGATTGTCTAATGCCAAAGCCATCCTTATAAAAGAACAGTTGTGTTACAATCTAACCCATAAGTGGTGGATTATACTCATTGCCAAGATGGCCCAGTCGGCTGTGGCTGCAGATTACACCGACTGCTTCTCTGCTGAGAAGTAAGACTTCCCCAACGTGTCGACTAGATATGACACTAAACAATCATGTTGAAACTCCAGTAATGCTAGAGCTTTGCGGAGTACTCCTTCATTGCAATCTCTTCAAGGTCCACTTTGGCCTTAAGAGGTAGCACCTGATAGGGTCCTATCTATGGATTAAATATAACTAAACTGTGTGCTTGTGCTAAACTGAATTGTTTTAAATAGAACTGTTTTGACATTTAAACTGTGGACTTGTGCTAAATTGAATTGGTTGAGATAGAACTGTTTTACATCCAACTGTGCGTAAAGAAAAAACTTTAAGCTAAACTGGATCGTTTGAAATAGAAATGTTTTTAAGAACAAAATTGATTTCGACATTAAATAACCTACAACGGTTGGTATGCCATAAAAATAAACCAAACATACTAATATTTATTTAACTAGACTATTCGTCTGAAAGTGAAGGTAAAAGCGTGACTGGAGGTCGAACTTGCTTATAACGATATTACAGTCCAACACGTTTGCTACTATGCCAGGGAGACTCCCCACACCAGGCAAAACAAGTTTAAACAAAGGATTTGCCTCTCCTTCTACCTATTTAGTAACTCTTTTTTTATCACACTAAGAAGTCTTACAGACAGCAGAAATGCCCGTTCCATTACTAAACATCTTAATGTATTACTGTTCTCCTTTACGTCAACTTCCTCTTCCGCTTTCTCCCTTTCCAAACCTCTTTTATCACTCTCTATATTGTTTTGATCTTTCCCTATCTTTTTCTCTTAATCTTCTCCCACTTCTCTCTCTCTCTCTCTCTCTCTCTCTCTCTCTCTCTCTCTCTCTCTCTCTCCACTTTTCTCTTTCTCTCGTCTTTTCTCTTGCTCTCTTTTTCTGTATTATTGACTGTCGTTCCGCCTCTCTTTCTCTCACACACGATTGCACACTCTCTGTCTTATTCTGTCTGTCTGTCCTTCTCTCTACGTCTGTCTGTCTGTCTCTGTCTGTCTGTCTCTGTCTGTTTGTCTCTGTGTCTGTCTCTGTCTCTCTCTCTCTCTCTCTCTCGATATGTATGTATATATATATATATATATATATATATATATATATATATAAACATGGTAAATGTTTGTCTGTATTCATCTGTATGTATATTACAATATTTCTCTGACTGTCTTTCTATCTCTCTATTTCTTACTGTCTGTCTGTCACTCTCTCTATCTCTCTGTATGTCTCTCTCAGTCTCTATCTGTCTCTCTCTCCTTGTCTCTAGGTTTTTTCTATCACTCTCTGTCTTTTACCCAAGTTTTCTCTGTCTCTCTCTTTCTCTTTATACATGTATCTATATTTATATCTATATACATTTATCATTCTCTTTTCGTGTCTCAATCAATATATCTCTGTTTAATCATATCCCAATCTTTTCATATCTATCTATCAATCTATCTATCTATCTATCTATCTATCTATCACTGCCTATCTATCAATCTATCTATCAATATATCTCTGTTTAATCATATCCCAATCTTTTCATATCTATCTATCTATCAATCTATCTATCTATCTATCTATCACTGCCTATCTATCAATCTATCTATCTATCTATCACTGCCAACCAACTAAATAACCAACCGATCAACCAACCAGATTGTTTTCCAGAATATCAATATATAAATTTAATAAAATTTGCTTTAGGAAGACTGGTGCAACACAATCTTTTAACTGACTAAAAGGCCTAACACACGTATACTTTTCAAGTTTGTACTATCAACACGGTGAAAATACCTGTATCAGTTGTCTCAGTCTCGCAGGATTTCACTTCTTTTCTATCTATCTATCTATCTATCTATCTATCTATCTATCTATCTCAGTCAATATATCTCTGTTTAATCATATCCCAATCTTTTCATATCTATCTATCTATCTATCTATCTATCTATTTCAGTCTGTTCACATCTATCTATCTATCTATCTATCTATCTCAGTCTGTTCACATCTATCTATCTATCTATCTATCTGTCTATCTATCTAAATCTGTTCACATCTATCTATCTATCTATCTGTCTGTCTATCTATCTAAATCTGTTCACATCTATCAATCTATCTACCTATCTATCTATCTCAGTTTGTCTATCTCTCTCTTTTTTTTTAATCTTTCAATTTCTGTCTGTTTTTCCACAACGTTTTATTTGTTTCTACTTCATTCTATTTGTATATCATTCTCTATCTCTCTTTGCCACTCAAACCGACTGACTGATTTTCTCTCTCTCTCTCTCTCTCTCTCTCTCTCTCTCTCTCCTAGAAGCCCACTCATCCCTATCATCTCAAAGTGATACTTAAGCGGTCTTGTAAAATCTCAAGATGAGGGCACGGTTTCATCATGCGTCGGTCTGTCGTCTTTTTTTTCCCTCAGATCTAAACGTAAGTCCCCTGCTATTGTAAACGAGGTTCCCTAGTGAAAAATAACTTCCTGTAAGAGTCACACTTAAAAGTAAATCTTCGTCAGCAAGCTACTTAATACTGACTCACGGGAGTAAGCCTCAAGGTTCATTGAGTAAACGTGCTGATTTCTTCATTAGTAATATTCAATAAAGAAGAGAAATACGTTTAATAAAGCAAAAATCAAAATGTACTAAGAAAGTACTCACAAAGAAGCTGACAACTATGGATAAAGAAAATAAGATTGTTCCCTAGTATTCACGTGGGTGTCATTCTAGATAGTAAATCTGCTTAAGTCTCCTTCATAAATTAACATAGTATTAATATACAACTTATACAAATCCCTATGCTTCAAATCAGTTCAAGAATACGTTGGTTATTCGGGATAAGATAATTGAATCAATAACAAAATAAAATATTATGGTTGCTGTATCGTGGTAAGGAAGAGATAAATAAAAAAAAGTTTAAAAGTTAATTATTTATTAACTGAAGTGGTACAGTCCAACAAATATTATAAGTCTCGCGCTGTGAGTGTTACGTCAGAAGTTAGTCTTACTACTAACTGAGATCTTTCAGTACCCTCGTGCTCAAGAAACACAACATCCTTTACGCCTCCAAGACATTAGAAGTCACGTGGTACGAGCCACTATACAACAATGGTTTGGTTTGGTTTTATGGCATATCAACCATTGCAGGTTATTTACAGCTAAATCCATATAAACAGTTCTGTTTCAAATAATTCAGTTTAGCATAAGCTTACAATTTAGTCCTATTTGACCCATGGATAGGACCCTATCAGGAGCTTCTATTCCGTGCCAGAGTAAACCTGGAAGCGATGGCTATAAAGGGGTACTCCGCATTCCCCAAATTTCTAGCACTACTGGAGTCTTACCATCAGGTAATTAAATGTTATATCAAGAGAATCGTTGGGGGAGCCTTATTCCTCTGCATTGATAAAGTCGTAATATTTTACAGCCCCTACCGTGTTGCCGCCAAATTAAATGTGAAATGACCCATTTTGAATACAAATGCACTATCAGAGATTTTTAGCCTATTGTCTTTATAAATACTGTAAACCACATTAATAAAATGATTATAAATGTGAATTTGTGTGTGTATCTTCTTTTTTCTGGATAAAAATATATTTTGGCATGCTGATAAATTTCACTTCTTCCCAAATTTCCCTGCTACAACTCCACTCTCCTTACATGAAAAACTCCACTCTCCTCACATGAAAAACTTAGAAAACAGTCTGTGTCTTGAAAAAGATCGGGAAGATGAAATAAAGCCCGAACGAAATATCACACACCTAAATTTGTGTTAAGTGTTTGATTTATCCGACTTTCCATATATTTCAATCGTGCGGTCAGGTTCACTACAAATCTATCTTTCCAACATATATATATATATGTATATATATATATTGTCATCAACAGAAAGACTGTTTCATTGTATCAAAACCGCTATGTATGCAAACATACATAAATACATATATATATATATATATATATATATATATATATATATATTTACATGCAAATATATTTATATATATGTATAACATGTACATATATATATATATATATATGTAGAGAGAGAGAGAGAGAGGTAAATAATGAAAAATGAATCCGACATTATACAGAAAAATTGAAAAAAAAGGTAATCTAAAGCGAAGAATTTAATGTAAAATGAAGTCAACCTTATAACGTTTCGGTTCACAGGAACCATCATCAGAACTTAGAGAGGATGTTATTGCGTGACGTTAGATCACCAATGGCTGGTGCATTAGAACCGGAAGGTTATAACGTTGACGTTCTTTTATATTAAATTTTTCTCTTTGGATTATCTTCTTTTTCAATTTCTCCCTGTCTCTGTCTCATTCTGCCGTCTGTCTGCCTCTCTCTCCTTCTCTCTCTCTCTCTCTCTATATATATATATATATATATAAGGCTTCATGATTCACATAGACCAGAAAATGTTAAAATTCAGATCGACATATGCTTCATCACCGATGAACAACCCACATAATGGTATCATCAACACACACACACACACACATTAATATATATATATATATATAAATGATATTAATCTATTAATATATATATATATATATATATATATATATATATATATATATATATATATATATATATGAATGTGTGTTTCTCTACGTTATTCCAACTTAAATCTGCATATGCTCTATCACCGATATTGTGTCCAGTCACACAGTTACGTTCACTTTCTGACAAATACACTTCAACATAGTATGAGGATCCTTGTCCCACCCCATCAAAAATACAACTTAACCAAACAATGAGTTAAATAGAATCACAACTGTTCTTCTACAATGTATGATTTCGACATTAAATAAGCCGGAAGGTTGATATGTGAATGAACAGGAAAAACAAAGCAAAGCAAACCAAACTAAACCTGTATGTAAGTGAGTTTCCAGTGTGAAGATATCCTGCCAGAATATTTTGTTTGTAATAACTATATAACAACAATTTACACAACATTAGATGTGGTATTTTGTTGTTTAAACTTTTAGGACTGGTTTTTATTGAATTATTTCTCTCTGTTTATCTGTTGCTGGGTAACCGGCCCATTGACACAATGGTTAAGGTGTTTGCTCATGGCCCGAGGGACTGGGGCTTAATCCCAGGTTGAGCAATAAAACACTCAAAATTAGTACTTGGTGTTTCCTCGGTTAACACTCAGCATTAAAAGATACGGATCAATGGTAAGTGGAGCAATCCAGAGAAAGGAGTATGCCCTCCTCTACAACGCTGTATAGTAGTCTTCGGGTTGCCTCGACTATGGTCGGCAATCTTACTTATTTATCTGTCACCATATTTCTCACTATATTTGTACGTACGGGAAACACAGAAAAAAACAGCGAATTATAGCGAGATTTTTATTAGAGTAAGTTGACTTAGAATAGTTTAATGTAGAGGAGAAATATATTTACAGTCTGAAATTAATAATTACTTGGACACAAGCGAAGTCCACCTGTAAATAATGCTGTGAGAACTCGCATGGCCGCTTTAAACGTCTAATAAAAACCAAAAAACCTGGACCTGGTTAAGAAAAGGAAACTGTAAGAGAGAAACGGAATCCCTCCTAATAGCAGCACAGAACAACACCATAAGAACCAATCATATCAAAGCGAGGAGAGATAAGACGCAACAAAACAGTAAATGTAGGCTATGCGGTGACAGAGACGAAACGATCAATCACATAATAAGCGAATGCAGCAAATTAGCACAGAATGAATATAAGGCGAGACACGACTGGGTCGGCAAGGTAGTCCATTGGGAAATGTGCAGGAAATTTCAATTCGACCATACAAACAAATGGTGTATGCACAACCCAGAACCTGTCCTAGAAAATTACACGCATAAATTCCTATGGGACTTTAACATACAAACGGATCACTTGATCCCGGCCAGAAGACCCGACCTCATAATAATCAACAAAAAAAAAAAAATGAAAATTTGTAAAATTGTTGACTTTGCTGTCCCGGCGGACCACAGAATAATTCAGAAGGAAAGCGAAAAGAAAGATAAGTACCTCAACCTTGCTAGAGAATTGAAAAAGCTGTGGAACATAAAGGTAACGATTGTGCCAATTGTGATTGGTGCGTTAGGCACAATAACTAAAAGATTATTAAAAGGCCTGAAAGACTTGGAAATCGGCGGACGGGTAGAGACTATCCAAACGACAGCATTGCTAAGAACGGCCAGAATCCTGAGACGAGTCCTGGAGACTTGAGGAGACTTGCTGTTACTCAAACTCCAGTGTAAAACCATCAGTTAACGCTGATGTAAAAAAACTCTAAAAGAATATATAATAATAACAACAATAATATTGCAGTAACTTAGCGCAAAAAGAGTATTAAATTAGACACGATTGGGTGGGCATAGTGATCCACTGGGAATTGTGCAAGAAGTTTAAATTTGAACATTCGAATAAATGGTACTTGCACAACTTAGAATCCATCCGAGAAAATGAAACGCACAAAATTCTCTAGGATCTTGAGATACCAACGGATCATCTAATCTCAGCCAGACGACCAGACCATGTGATAGTCAACAACAAAAAAAACTATAAAAGAGTTGACTTAACAGATCTTGCTGATCACAAGGTAAAACTGAAAGAAACCGAAAAGAGGGATAAGTATCTTGACCTTGCGAGAGAATTGAAAAAAAGAAAATGGAATATGAAACTGAGAGTGATACCAATTGTAATTGGTGCGTTCGGAACTGTTACCAAACGATGGGTAAAGGGACTGGGAGGGTAGGAAATAAAAGCTCAAGAGGAGACTATCAAAATTACTGTCTTGTTAAGATCGGTCATAATAGGAGACTTGAGGAGGCATGCTGTCCTTCAGACTCCAGTGAAAAACCATCAACTGACGCTGATAAGAAAAACTCTCAAAGGAGCTAAATAATAATTAAACATTTGGCGTCTTATGGATTTTGGCGTTACGACGGACCACAGAAGGAAAATAAAAGAAAGCGAAAAGACAGAAAAAAAATACTTGGATCTTGACAGAAAGCAGAAAAGGCAGTGGATCATGAAGGTGACAGTAATACCATTTCGGTGTGCTTAGAAATGTCCCGAAAGGTTTGAATAAGGAACTGAAAGAACTGGAAACCAGTTCAAGACTGAAGATCATCCAAACTACAGCATTGCTGAGATCAGCCAGAATATTCAGAAGAGTCGTGGAGACTTGATGAGACTTGATGTCACTCAGAATCCAGTGTAAGACCCTCAGCCAACGCTAGTGGGAAAAACTCGCAAGTTGTGAACAGTAATAATAATTTCTGTGACTTTGAGATGCAAACAGATCATCCTGTTGTATATTGACCTCCGACCCGGACCGGAGATTGTGTTGACGAGCTTGGCTGATAATATGGGACAGGGTTAAAATCCAACAGTACAGTGAAAATCTAATGCACCGGAAGAGGGTGACCTCTAACTCGGCATAAAAAGTTTGTTAGTTGGAGATCAGATGAGTTAGAGACAAGATGCGGTAGGAAGAACAACACCCACCGGAGAGGGCCCCTCAGGCCTCCGGTTGAGCACTCCAGGAGAACGAGAACGACACACGGCTATGTCCGGAGGGAATGGGGAGGTCAATATGTTGCAGTCTTTGTTCAGTCTCCAACTCCCTCTCACACATAACCTTTCAAATAAAATGAGAGGTATATGTTTTTAAAAGACTGTCTTGTCATCTTCATTGTTTCGTTTTGTTTACGCATGCATATGAGTATACAACAATCCTATCCTAGCAAGAAGGCCTGACCAAGTGCTAACAAGAAAAGACAAAAAAAAAAAAAACGATTTTGATTTTTCAGCGGACCACGGAGAAAAAATAAAGAAAGCGAAAACGTAGACAAATACTAGGACCTTGTCAGAGAACGTTGCGAACGGTTCCTAAAGGGTTTGAAAAATACTAGAAGAATTAGAAGTCAAAGAGAAAAATTGAGACGATCCAGATAAATCCGGAAAGGATAATTAGAAGAGTCTTAGAGACCTGAAGAGACTTGCTGTCCCTTAGCCTCCAAGGAAAAACCGTCAGCCACCGCTGGTGTGAAAAATTCACGAGGAAGGAAATAAAAATAATAATTATTATTTGGTGTCGACCAAATATAATAAAAGGAATTGAAATTATTTTTTTTGAAAACGGTAATAAATTTGATCAAAGAAAAAAAAAATTACAAAATTTTCAATCATAACAAATCGGATTTATTTGTCATTTAATAAATCAAATCTCTGTGTTATAATATGTGATTATGTTTAGTTTGAATAACAGGTTTTGAGGTTGAGGACATGGGTGAAAATATATGGAAAAAAGCTATTTAAAAAAAAAAAAATGAAGACATTTATCCAAATAAACAGTAATATCTTCTAAAAGAATTGATTGAATTTCAATTAGAATACTTCCAACAAAATCCTCTAATCATAAACACGAAACTGAAAGACGGCACATAGATGTATACATAGTGGTCACAAGAGAGAAAATGAAGGTGCAGTGGTGACAAGAGTTATTGGCACAGAAAAATTAACACTACAAATCGAATTAAAATTTAATATAAAGCTTGATTTTGCGCTAAGTTGCAATGGAAAAAGACAAGAATCCATCTATTCATCCCTCACTATATTGTTTTATATAAAATTGTTTGTTGTTTGCTTCCTGGCGTCTGAGGCGTCCCCGTTGGGACCGAAAGTATTTTTGGATTTTGCCGGACGCATGTAGGCTGCGGCCCTGCGTCCGGACCCAGTTTAAGGCCTTGTGACGTAATTGTCCGGTGATGGGACGGAGAAGAATTAAACATCCCTCACTACGGTTAATTTCGACCGTGTTCGATATAGTACAAACAATTTAGCGCGGTCCAGTCGGCTAGGGCTGAAGAATACACCGATTGCATCTCTGCAGAGGGGTAAGACTATCCCGACGAGTGTCCTAGATATGACACTAAACAATCTGATAGTGAGGTTACAGTAATGCTGAAGTTTTTGGGAACCCTTTATTGCCATCGCTTCCATGTCTACTCAGGCCCGGAGTGGTAGCACCTGGTAGGATCCTATCTATGGGTCAAATAGAACTTAACTGTGTGCTTATGCTAAACTGAATTGTTTGAAATAGAACTGTTTTAATTCTTTAATATCCTTAAATATTTCTTTTGTTTTGTTTGGTTTGGTTTTATGGCATATCAACCCAGTGGTAGGGCATTCGACTGCAGATCGAGAGGTCCCCGGTTCAAACCCGGGTGTACCCTGGTGGGTTATTTTATCAGGGTAAGGAGTTGCGCCCTCCCCTACGCTTCGGTGTAGCAGCTACTAAATCAGCTCCGCTTACAGCTCTATTTCATTAAAAAAAAGTTTTTATCCAAATGATTCAGTTTGGGATTAAATGACCCGAAAAAGTTTGATACGCCGTAAAAATAAACAACTAACCAACCAACCAACCTATTTAGAAAAAGGAAAATTTTTAACTTTCATCCCCTGTTACATGTTTATCAAGCCGACTGTGGATAGAAATTGACGCAGAAAATAGAAAAGGAGAATGGCATGTAGCTGACTTTATCTGTTTCCAACTACCTGCTCGGTAGAAATGATTGATTTTAACGGGATATCAACCCGTCTACTGTTATTTTATGCCCAGAATTAATATATAATATTTTTTTTTCAAGTGTGTTAAAGACGATGGAAGATTGTTTATTATTTATCATTGTAATTTTTCAAGTCTCCTAGTTATTTTTTCTTGTGTAAGGATCTAGATGGTAAAGGAATTGTCCCATATCTTCTGTCCAAGTGCTTTCGATAATAATTTTGGTCGTCATCAGGGGTAGTGAAGTTTTGTGTTGACAGTTTGGGTTTTTATTGTTTTAATTATTTGTAGCATTTTGGTAGGTTGGAACATCTTCTGCGTTTTGTTTTAAGACGTTCGGTTGGAACCTAGTGATTTTACTTATTCGAAATATTTAATATGATTGTATATATATATACCTTATATATTTGTAATGTCCAGTCCTCTGCCCTCACCTGAGAATTTAAACATTTTTTTTCATCGTACACATATGAACTGTAATTTTACATATGCTTTTCCGCAACCTCAAGTCTTACATGTAAAAAGACGGAGAGTATAACAATATTCTCCGTCGAAATAAATTTATTATGACACAGCTTAACCAGGTTTGAGTTTCCTTCTAATTGCACTATATATATATATATATATATATATATATATATATATATGATAACTAATAGAGGAATCATCCGTATAAAGGGAGAACAAATCTATTAAAAAAATAAAAGGATGTTAGGGCCCTTTCGTCCGGCATTCGTCAAACAATCCCACCGGAGAAACGTTTAAAAACGGGTAATTTAAATTGGGAAAATTATGACAAAAATTTTAACAAAAAAAAAAAAAGATGTGGAACTTTCTGTCACGCCAATGTTTAAAATGTCTACAAAATATGTAAGTTATGACTGGATCTCTGTCTACATAGAGGAAGGTGATCTAAAAAGATGTAGATCGCTTCTAAGATGTTCAAATGGATTTTACTCCTAGCTCTATGCAGAACAGAAAACCAGTTATCTTGGTTGTTGGTCCTGCAACTATTTATAGTTAGAAGATGTTTGTCAATAGCCGAATATATATATATATATATATATATATATATATATATATATATATATATATATATATATATATATATATATATATATGATTGCGGCTGCATCATTAATGCTGACGATAACGTTGATATTAATTGTATATGATTAGAATTTGACGATACAATATTCACTCAATATTATTTTACAACTCTGTTGAATGGATTCACAAAAGAAGACGATTATCTCAAAAAAATTTCTCGTGTAAAATAAATGGTTTTAATCATTGATTTACCTCTGCACGTTGACCACAAGATATATATATATATATATATATATATATATATATATATAGAGAGAGAGAGAGAGAGAGACACACACACACACACACACACACACACACACACACACACACACACACACACACACACACACACACACACACACACACAGAGCGAGAGAGAGGGCGAAATAGAAAAAATACAGAGAGAAAGAAAGAAGCTGTTTTCTTTTCCTTTTTTTTTTTTTTTTGGCTTTTTTATTTTTATTTTTCTGTTTTATTTTCCTCTTGATCACATGTACTCAATAAAGTTGTTTCACTTTTAACCGAATACTGAGAAATATAAGTCCTATTAACAAATAAACTAAAAAGAAAATCGCTAAACCAATACTTTGTTCCTCCAGAAATAAATCCGGTCGAATTATTTGTCAGTTTATATTGTTTTCCGGAAGGAAAACCAAAAAAAAATGTACTAAAATAAATATGAAAATAAGAATAAAAATAAGACTTTGCTTTTGAGGATGATTTTTTTCTTTTTTGTTTTGTTTTTTTAATTATTATTATTGCCTTTAGTTGATTCTTATTCAAACAACTGGACTCCAACGACTAAAAGAAACAGAAAAAAAAAAACAAGGAAAATTTTAGTATTTTGCGCCATTTTTGTTTAAATAATTGACTTTCTGTGTTTGAATTATTAATTTAGCCACTAGGTTTTTTGTCTTTCTGACTCGATAGTCATTTTTTTCTTTGTTTCACTTTTGGAGCAAAATTTAATTATTAATTATCAATTTTGCAATATGTTTGCTAAATTGTGGAACTGGGTAGACAGGGGTGGGTGGAATGTCTAATCGAAAATTAGGAAACTATCTTTTTCTCCTATGGAACAATTTATTTCCGGCTTTTTTTTATTATTAAAATCATATTTTTCTTTTCGTTTTTTTTTTTCTTTGTGCAATTTTAATCAGTGTATTTCTTTTGTTTCCTTTCATTATTTCTATATTGCACACAAAATACTTACCGAGAAGCGATACTTACGGGTATGGCGAATTCAATCTTTCCAAATATGGTCTCATAATCAAGTTCTTCGAATGTACAGTTGTTAACAAACTAATCTCTCAAGCTGTAAACCGGGATATTGCATGCTTACTGAATGCCAAATTACTTTAAATGAGATTTTTTAAAAATCTTGATCTATATCAATAACTAGAATGAGTTTGTCTGTCTGTCCGCTATGGCTGTCGAAACGGTTTGACATAGAACTGCGAAATTCTCATCGGCCAGCGGGTAAGGTTTGTGCGTAAAAATGTTTTCAATCTAATGGAGAAAAATGGTTCACATTGAGCGTGAGTTTCTGATAATAAACAATAATCAAGACGAGACCATGGGACAAAGAAAGAAAGAAAGAAAGAAAGGAAGAAAGAAAGAAAGGAAGAAAGAAAGATAGGAAAAGTAGAGTGAAGCTTAGAAAGAAAGAGACCATACAAAATAGAAAGAAAGAAAGAAAAGTAAAATGAAACTTGGAAAGAAAGAGACCATACGAAATAGAAAGAAAGAAAGAAAGAAAGAAATATGGAAAAGTAAAATAAAACTGATAAAGGGAATAAACAAAATAGAAAGAAAGAAAGAAATATATATATATATATATATATATATATATATATATATATATATATATATATATATATATGCGTTCGTACAAAGTGGTAAAGTAACTTAGTAGTGCTGGTAACATATCCATAACGTTTTGTTTTTTATTGTTATAAACAAATTGAATAAGTAGATGTCGGTGCTTTATTTTTGGTACATAGTAGCTTTATTTTCTGGCTTGTATATGTTAGACATTCTTCTGTCCCAAGGCGAATATATCTAGTTGCAATAATGTATATGTATGCACACGCAAGTGTATTTGCATGTACATGCATGCGTATAAACTTATTTATTAGAGTGTACGTAGTTGTATGTGTACTACAGTGGAAACTAAACAAGTTAGGAATAGCCCAATCGGCTGGGGCTGTAGAATACACCGACGGCTTCTCTGCAGAGGGGTAAGACCCCCCCCAACTAGTGTATTGTGGCCCAGTCGGCTGAGGCTGTTAAATATAGCGACTACTTTTCTGCAGAGGGGTAAGACATTCCCCGACGAGTATCCTGGATATGACAATAAACAATCAGATGATGAGGTTGCTGTAATGCTGGAGCTTTGGGGAATGCGGAGTACTCCTTCATTGCCATTGCTCCGGGGTCCACTCGAGCCCAGAGTGGTAGCATATGATAGGATCTTATCTATGCGTCTAATAGAACTAAATTGTGTACTAATTCTAAACTGAATTGCTAGAAATAGAATTGTTTTGACATTTAAACTGTGTACTCACGCTAAACGGAATTGCTCGAAATAGAACTGTTTTGATATTTAAACTGAGTACTTATGCTAAACTGAAGTGTTTGAAATAGAATTGTTTTTGACTTTGAAACTGTACTTGCACTGAACTGAATTGTTTGAAATAGAACAGTCTTGACATTCAACTGTGTGTAAACAAAAAAACTATGCTTATACTGAAGTGAATTGTTTGAAATAAAACTGTTTGACTAAACTGAATCGTTTGAAATAGAAATGTTTTGAACAATTAAACCGTGTACTTATTCTAAAATGAATTGTTTGAAATAGAACTGTTTATGTGTATAATAATGGATTTGGCCTTAAATAACCACCAAAGGTTGATATCCCATAAACCCAAACAAATAAATAAATAAATTACAAGTTAGGAAGGCCTGCAAAGTTTAAAAGATTTTTAAAAATAGAAAAAGGGGGATTTCTCGATGGAAACAAAAAGGTTACATTTTAGTATCTATAATAAATTAATAACTCATACGCTAGTACAGTTAGAGTTCAGTAGACAATAATCTCTATTTTTAAATATTTTTTAGTTCTCGCTGGTCGACGCGGGAAAAGCCTGTTAGTCCCAACAATAAAATTCAGGGAGGAGTTCGTGTCTTGAGCAGCAGTGGACTGCTGGCCCTTGGACCCAGAGAAAAAGAGCTACTAGGCCAAACTTACGTCCCGTACCTGGTCGAGAAAAATTGTCAGCGGGGTTAGAAGAGTCGCTTCGAGTCAGGGTGTGGTAGAGAACTAATCCGCACCCAAGATTTATCCACCATTCCTATCATTATAGTTGGGGTCTGCTTGACTTGGACTGAAAAGCTCGGTGTTAAACGCGCCGTACTTCAGGGTTTTTTTTCGAAGATAAATCTTAATAAATAAAGATTATAAATAAAAAGATTAAAAGTTTACAATTATAAGGAATTATTGAAGGAATTAGGACTAAGTATACACCAGCCCATTGACTTAATGGTTAGATTGTTCACACTTAGTCTGGGAGACCGGAGTGCAATCCCCGATCGAGTCATACGACATACTCCAAAAATGGTCATATGACATACTCCAAAAAATGGTATTTTATGCCTCCTTGCACAATACTCAGCATTATAAGGAACAAATTGAGAGTAAGTGGAGCAATCCAGGGAAAGAAGTAACGCCCTGCTCTCAGTGTAGTAGCTATTGAAAAGGAAGCCTTCGTGTCACTCTTATCTACGGTCAGTCAAATTAACTTACATATTTTACGACAAAGAAGAATGGTCGAAATGTTTTATTTATATTTCTTCTCAATTTGAAAATTTAGTATAGAGACAATTTCAAAAACTAAGTCTACTGACATATTGTTTCTTGTATTTTTTTTTTTTTTCGTTTGTCTGTTTTTTGCTGTTTATTTTTTGACCAAGACAGTAATATTCTTTTTGTTTGATCTGGTTTCTTTGTTTAATGTCAGATCTACGCTAGTCAGTTATTTAATGACAAAACTATCCTGGAAGAAAATTATAACTGGTGCTCCCTACCACTTCGCTGGAGGATAAAAGGGTTCATACCTTTCCAAATGTAATTTGAGTTTAAACTCGCTTACTCCGAGATCACAGTCCACTGCATTAGCCAAATCAGAACAAAAACGACAATAGGGTAAAAAGTCTTAAGATTAAATCGGATTAAAGAATTTAAGAGAGCATTATCAGGAACTATCACATGAATACCTTCACAGAACTTGGCCTGGATATAGGTATTCTATTGATAGTGTATATGTTCTATGCAAAGATTGTTTATCTTTTTTAAGGTTGATGTCAGAAGATAGTAAAGAGCAGAGTTGCTCATGCAGTATAACAACCAAATAATAATAATAATAATAATGATAATAATAATAATGATGACCTTATAATAATCACCAAAAATAAAAGAGAACTTGCAAAATTGTCGTCTTTGCTGTCCCGGCTGACCACAGAATAAAACTGAAAGAATGTGAAAAGACCCTAGTAGAGAATTGAAAAAACTATGGAACATGAAGGTGACGATTGTACCAATTGTGATTGGTGCTTTTGGCACAGTACCTAAAAGATTATTAGAGAGTCTGGACAATTTGGAAGTTGGTGGACAAGTGGAGACCATCCAAACGACAGCATAATTGAAGACGGCCAGAATATTGAGAAGAGTCCTGGAGACATGAGGAGACTTGCTGTCACTCAAACTCCAGTGAAAAACTATCTGCGAACACTGGTGGGAAAAACTCACAATACACATTATATTGTCGTAAGCTACTATAAAAAAAAAACATGCATTTTAATTGACATGACAGTGCTAACAGATAATAACATATCTCCATCAAAGACCAGGAAATAGATTGAAAAAAATGTGGCACCTTAAAACTATCACCGTACCTTTAAAAGTGGAAGCCCTGGGCATGATTAAGAAAAGGGCAAATAAACACATTAACAGGTTACCCGGCAGTCTTAGCGTATATGAAATGCAAAAAAATAAACGCACTTTGCGGAACTGATAATATCTTATGGAGAGAACTATCACTGTAATTGCAAAAATATCACCTAGAAGAGCCAGAAAAAATATAAATGCAAAGAATATGTATTATCAGAACCTCCCCTCTTTTGTCTTGGGCAAAAAACGGATGAAACTGAAACTAAAAATTGAATAATTAGTTGTAATTGGTGCTCTAGGAGCAGTTACAAAAGTATTTATAAAAGGAGTAAAGGACTTAAGAATAAGAGGATGACTGGAGACAATTTAAACTACAGCATTGCTGAGACCTGGCAGAATATTAAAAAGAGTCCTGGAGACTTGAGGAGACTTGTCATTTAGACTCCAATGAAAGACCCTCAGCTAACACTGATATGAAAAACTCTCAAGAAATAATAATAATAATAATAATAATAATAATAATAATAATAATAACAGAACTTGCAAAATAGTCGACTTTGCTGTCCCAGCTGACCACAGAATAAAACTGAAAGAATGTGAAAAGAGGGATAAGTACCTCGACCTTGCTAGGGAATTGAAAAAACTCTGGAACATGCAAGTGACAATTATACCAATTGTAATTGGTGCATTTGGAACAGTAACTAAAGGATTGCTAAAGGAACTAGAGGACTTGGACGTTGGCGGACAAGTGGAGACCATCAAAACGAACGGCCAGAATACTAAGAGTCCTGTAGACTTGAGGTGACTTGCTGTCACTCAGACTCCAGTGAAAAACCATCGGCTAACGCTGATGTGAATAGCTCTAATGAGTGAATAATAATACTGCAAAATTGTCGACTTGCTGTCCCGGCTGACCACAGAACAAAACTGATAGAATGTGAAAAGAGAGATAAGTACCTCGACCTTGCATGAGAATTAAAAAAAAATAAGGAACATGAAGGTGACAATCATACCAATTGTGATTGGTGCTTTTGGCACGGTAACTAAAGAATTATTAAAGGAAGTTAGCCGCCGAGTGGAGACCATCCAAACAACAGCATTATTGAAGACAGCCAGAATACTGAGAAGAGTCCTGGAGACTTGAGGAGACTTGCTGTCACTTAATCTCCAGTGAAAAACTATCAACTAACGCTGACGTAAAAAACTCTAATGAGTAAATATTATTATTATTATTATTATTATTATTATTATTATTATTTCATTAATATTTCTTTTTCTTTCGTAGATTTGAAGAGTGGCTTTTACAGCTTCAACTAAAACCGGCAACCGATTTTTAAAAACCAACACAATATGGAGAAAGGTCGATTAGCAGGTAAGCCTTGTGCTGTTGTTTAATCTTGAGTTAGTATATGAGACACTGAGCTCTTTTACGTTAATAGAACAACCGGTCTAGGTTTTGAAATTAGACCACTCTAACTACAGAATCTAGAGATTACAATTTATGTACGTGCAAATAGAATTGAAATTAAGGATGCCATATTCAGCGAATATTGACCCAGACTTGTCGACTTCGATGATGAAAAAGTGTAAATAGATGAATCAAATTGTCAATTTCAAAGTATGACTTATTGCTCTCGAGCAGACATTATCAAACTAGGTTACATGTACCCCGTAGTGTACGCAAGAGGAATTATGCAAATAAATAGAATTTGTAAAAACATCAGGGTTTTTGAGTGATTATAATCCCACAATTGAATTTGTATGTATAAACCCAAGATGCTACATCAGGATCATCTTAAACGAAGTTCTGTTAACTTAAATTCATAGTTTTTTCTTCTCCTAAACTGGTTGCCATACAAAGGTTAGAGAATCAAATCTCTTCTACTATTTACCTTTAGCTAAGGAAGAAGCGACTGTTTCATGCCTTTCCAGGAAGCATGGAAATAAAGTGAGATGCAAACATCCTCATCCAAGACTTGAACTCCGCTCATCCATTCCATTTCCTGAGACATCAATAGTTACATAAGCGCAATTCCATTGGCACGTTAAGGGCACACAGTCGAATTACAAATGGTTCATTCGCTAGTTACTATTACTATTGAGTACTGAGTTCATTCAATATATATATATATATATATATATATATATATATACCAGGGTGATTCAAAAAGTTCTAAGACACACCCTGAAAGAAGTGTCATAGCTGAACATTTTTTAGAGATAACATTCTAACACTTCTTATAAAACAAGGGAAAACTGATTCACATCTGTCTAACTTTCTGTGCACGTGAGGCCCATTCAAAAGTATAAAGCGTACATCAAATCTAAAACCTGGGTGATTTTTTTTAACCAACCCTATATATATATATATATATATATATATATGTGTGTGTGTGTGTGTGTGTGTATTTATGAAGCTCAGTCAATTTTGAAGATGAAGGATACACTAACCAAAACTATTTATTGACAAAGCTTCATTCAATATATATATATATATATATATATATATATATATATATATATATTAGAATAAACAAATTGTTCTAAGGACTTTTTTCAAGAATAAAAAAGTGGTCAATACTGGTTTGTCGACGAGGTAAAACCTAAGATGAATGAACGCTTGCTCACGCCTCTACGACAGTCACAGCACAGTTATATTTATGAACTTTCTAGAAAATACAATATTCTGAAGATTTATTCATTAATTCCTTATATATATATATATATATATATATATATAGGGCGTTTCATAATTGTTGAAACAAAAAGAAAGTAGCTTCTCATATCCTCCCAAAGATTTTACTCTCTTTATTCTAACAGATTTCATCTGTGAAATTCTAAACATTTTGATATATTTAACCAAATATACCAAAATCTATCCTTGGACGGTGGAGCAGAATATTTTTCGTATGAAAACATATTAAAAACAATTTTTTTTAAAGATTATTCAAGTAAGTTCAATTCCAACACATTCTGAAACTGAAGTCAGATTTTCAAGTTGGTAAAGATCTATGAACCTCATGGCGGTTGTGAAGATCATTGGGCAATGGGTTCCTCACCATTTGGGCTGCGGATAACATCAGAGGAATTTCCACCACATCGCACGCTGCTTTCAATAATGCCTTCAACTGAACGGGGAGCATCTTGAGCATGTATTTTAGGTTTTCTCTGTATTATTTGGTTCATATCAAAGAATAAATGGCTGCAAATCTTAACATTTCATCTTTGGCCCAGGCAGCTGGGGCTGTAGAATACACCGACTGTATCTCTGTAAAGGGGTAAGATTCCCTCCACGTGTTTCCTGGATATTACACAAATCATTCTGATGGTAAGGTTCCAGTAATCTGAGAATTATTTTTTTATTCATTGTGGACTTTTTGTCCTCATCTTGGTAGTTTTTTTTTCTTTTTTTTTTTTTCTTGCTGTTTCTTCTTCACTACATTTCGGCCAAATTTCACCCGTGGCGCAGCGGATAGAGGCGTTGAGTCTCTACAGTTCCAGGTTCTCATTTGGTGCCCAATTCATGCTGCCTTGTGCTACATCTAAGCAAAAAAGCTTAGTAAATTACCTCTACAGTTCCAGGTAAGCATTGTCAGAAGAGAGCGGTTTCAATTCCTATCCAAGCCGGCCAGAGGTTTACTCTGTTAAAAACGTGGTGCGATAGACAACAACTATGGAAGGCAGTAATTACTGGGGATACGGTTACAAGACTCAGCATTCCTATCCGAGGTCACGGTTAATCACCTGAAGAAGACCAGAGGTGAAATTTGGCCGAAACGTAGTGAAGAAGAAACAAAAAAAACTACCAAGATGAGAACAAAAAGTCCGCAATAAATTAAAAAAAATAATTCTCAGATTAAGAAACCTCATCCCAATCTTTGGAGAATGCGGACTACCCTCCATTGCCATCGCTCCCAGTTTAACTCTGACCCGGAGTGGCTGCACCTTATAGGGTCCTATCTATGTGTCAAATAGAACTAAACTCTGTACTTATGCTAAACTGAAATGCTTGAAAAAGTCCGTTTTCACATTTAAACAACGTACTCATACTAAACTGGATTGTTTGAAATAGAACTGTTTTGACATTTAAACTTTACTTACGCTGAACTGAATTGTTTGAAATAGAACTGTTTTTACTTTTATTTGTGTGTAAGCAAAAACCATACTTATACTAGACTGAATTGCTTTAATTAGAAATGTTTGATTAGACTGAATAGCTTGAAACAGAAAGGTTTTTGACAATTAAACAGGGTACTTTTGCTAAACTGAATTATTTAACATAAAACTGTTAACTTGTTTAAAAAAGGATTTGGCATTAAATAACCTACAAAGGCTGATATGACAGAAAACCTAAACAAACCAAACCAAACCATTTCGTCTTTTTACCTTTCAAAAAATGTAATTTTCATCATTCTATCAAGAGTGTTCCTTCCTTTGTCCCCAATCATTTTGCTTCAGAAATAGTGAAACAACCTATATATATATATATATATATATATATACTCGAAGTGGGAGAAAGAGATTCACTTTAAATTTATATGTTGAGGGCTGTCATTGATCCAACCACTTTATTGTTCATTTTAGGTCTTAACATGAAAAACATTACCAATCGACGGTTAGCTCTCAATAAAAAAATTCTTTGTGGTGATCAACCGGAAAGATCAGGCTTTAAATAGTCTGTGACAAGATTGGAGTTGTGGACTGCTGCATTGTCCTGGTGGAAATGCCACAGACCCGATTTGAAGAGTGCTGGCCTCTTCCGACGGAATCTCTTCCTGAACACCCTTAAAACGTCAACATAGTAACCCTAACCTTAAGCCTAACCCTTTGGCCAATCAACTCTTGTCTATTGACTTCTTTACTCCCCCCACACCTCTCATCATCCCTCACAGATTCCCTGTCTTCCTTGAATCTCTTATGCCAACTCAAAAACTGATGCTCGATTCATGCAAGATGGTCGAAAAGCAGTGTGAAGTATTCCATATGTTTCTGTGGCAATCTTTTCCAAGTTTAAAACAGAATTTTATTGCTTATCGTTCTTCTAAAGTGTCCTCACGTCCAGATTGTATTTTTGAACTTCACCAGCTGTGACAATCAGTAGGGTGTATTCGAATTCCTGCTGTAGGTGTTCATTTGAAGCTGAAATCATAAAAATTGGTCAGTCATCTCATAAGATATATACCAATAACATAGTGATTTTTCAAGAGTCTACAACAATTTTAAATGCCTGTACAAAAAGTCTGGAAACGTACCAAGCAATTTGTATATGTATAAATACCTTATACGTATGTGAGATGCTGAAAATTTGCTAGGCTAACCAATATACTCTAATGGAATATTACCACATGAGGTTTATTTTTCAACACATTACCTCCACCTTCGGTCTACACACTTCTTACATCGATGTTGCAATGTTTAGACCCCATTGTTAAAAGAAGTCATCAACATCAGATATGAAGTCATCGCATGAACTTTTTAGCTGATTGACTTTTAAGTTGACCCTCGGATTTATACTATTTCATTTTTGCTACAGAGTTTCAACGCAGCAGAATTCAGAAATAAATAATTCCTAATAATAACCGTTTTTGATATCTAATATCCCACGTGAAATGATAAAATCTTGGGAGTATTAGTTTGGAAAAAAATCAGCTTTTTATTGAAGAAATTATTAAGGGTTACATTTTTTATGTTATTCCGCGTAAGTGTTGACTAATACGAAAACAAATACAAGTTACCCTACCCATATCACCATAGTTAAACAGCTGTGACTGTCTAGGAGTTAGATGGGTGACCAATTTTTAATAGATGCTAACGCAAGCGATCTGAAGCCTGTATGCGTCAAGCAAAGCAAAGCTTAGTAATTAACAAACCAATATATAAACTTGAAACAAAAAAATTATGAATCGTAACAGATTAAAATTTATTCTTCCTATTTTCTGGCTTTCTTTGACTCAGTTGTTTATTTGCATTCTTTCCTTCTTTCCTTCTTACTTTCTTTCGTTCTTTCTTTCTTTGACTCTGGTGTATATTTTCATCTTCTTTCTTTCTTTCTTTCTTTGACGCGGTTGGATATTTTTATCTTTCTTTCCTTCTTTGAAGCAGTTGGATATTTTCTTTCTTTCTTTTTTCTTTCTTTCTTTTTTCTTTCTTTCTTTTTCCTTTCTTTCCTTCTTTCTTTCTTTCTTTGACTCAGATGTATACATTCATCTTCCTTCTTTCTTTCTTTCTTTCTTTGACGCAATTGGATATTTTCATCTCACTTCTTTCTTTCTTTCTTTGACTCAATCGTAGATTTTCATCTCTCCATATTTCTTCTTTCTTCATTTCTTTCTTTCTTTCTTTCTGTCTGTGTGTCTGTCTCTTTTATATTCACACGCTTTCTCATGCATCGAAACATTTGGCGACCCATACCACCATCACCAATACCACCGCCTCCAAACGCCCAACGCCCAACGCCACGGGGCTTCGTTCGTAATTACACAACGAAATGCTCAAGCAAAGGCGGAGTCGTCTTTTTTCCTGATTGGTCACGAGTCACCTTCACGTGACAAGACGCGCAAATCGAAATCTTGAATTTATTTTAGGAAAAGAATTTCTTCACTTTCTTTTTTTGTTCAATTCATTTGTGTTGAAATATTTTTTTTCTTTTTTTTCTTGTCTCCAGTGGTCTTCTTCTTCTTCTTCTTCTTCTTCTTCTTCTTCTTCTTCTTCTTCTTCTTCTTCTCATTATTATTATTATTATTATAAAGAAAAATGATTATCATCGTCGATATTATAACGACAATATCATCAGTCTTGCGATGATAGCCATTCTTGACTTCATGGGTTATTATTATTATTATTATTATTATTATTATTATTAACAACAGTTCTCTCAACTGAGTAAAGAGGCAGCATGTCTCAAAATTTAAAAAAACCTTTCGTATATTTCAATAATCGTATATGATTTCGATAATTACCATTATTATTACAATAATAGTTATTATTACTATTATTTTAAAACATCCATCTTCGGTTTCTTATATCGAATATTTCGCTAAGACCTTGCTTGAGTGAAGGTGGTGATTACATCTATCTATCTATATATATATATATATATATATATATATATATATATATATTGTTTGTCATCCACAGATAGACTGTTTCGTTGTATCATAACTCTCCAGTGTGGCTAGACACGTAGGACGCTTCAAGTTGGGATCGGAACTGGCCCAACTTAAAATTAGATTTAGTATCATACTGCTCTGCCAACAGGCGACCCACATCCGCTTGGGAATTATAAGACATTATGTAGTAGCTTTCGTTTATTTACATTTTTGCTTTACCTGATTAGTCTCTTTCGGATGTTATTTTAACCAATCACATCGATAGTACTCACCGAAGGAAGAGATAGAATCTACAAAGAGCAATGTATTCGTATTTCCTATTGGCTGTGAATGCAAAGTATCTTGTAAATATGTTTCTCTCTACCTTTTTTGATTGTACCCAGGGCTCTCACTATTACTAGCATGATTGAAATTTTAAGTTGCCACATCTTTCAATTTTTGAATCGTTATTATTAATATCTGATCGATTTTTTTTTCATACCAGTATTAGCAGATAGTCTTTCAACGGAGTTTGAGTGACAGTGAGTCGTCTCAGGTCTTCAGGACTCCTCTCAGTATTCTGGCCGATTTGACCAATGCTGTAGTTTGGATGGTCTCGGCTCGTACTCTGATTTCCATTTCTTCGAATTCCCTTACCAAGATTCTGGTGATCGTTCCAAATGCATCAAATAAAAATGGTATTTCCGTAACCCTCAAGTTCCTCAGCTCTCTATTATTATTATTATTATTATTATTATTATAAAGAAAAATGATTATCATCGTCGATATTATAATGACAATATCATCAGTCTTACGATGATAGTCATCCACAGAAGTTATTCACACCAGCGTAAACAGATGGTCTTTCATAGGAGTGTGACTGACAGCGTGTCTCCGGAGGTATCCAGGACTCTTCTCAGTATTCTAGCCGACCTCAAAAATGATTTAATTTGGATGGTCTCGGCACGTCCTCCGATAAAAAAAACTTCTCCAGATTTCCTTTTGGAATCATGCCAAGAGCACTGATTATTGTTATTATTATAATTAGATTTTTTGATTCACTTTCAGTTTTCTAAAATTCTTCACAGGGTCTTTACATGGTGTAGGAAATTAGTGATTATATTCATTCAATGTTTTTGCTTGTTTGTTTGTTGTTTTTGTGAGGTAGGGATCTGCTGCCTTCTTTGGGTGTTATATTTCATTCTCACTGACGGAATTCTTCCAAGGAGATGAAGAGTTCCGCTAAGAGTTATAAAAACTAAGATTGTTGTTCCTGTGTATGCAAATTTTTTCACCAGTACTGACACATGATGTACACTGGATACACAATGATAACAAATTTCATTTGCTTTTGAGAATTAATCTCATAGATCTAGCCAATTTCAACATAGCTAATATCTGGATAATTCTAATCCTTTCACGGATCTTTAGTTCATCCAATCGCTTTTCTAGAATCTGTAGAATTCTTTCAAAGACTTTATCAAAGATAGCCCAGTCGGATGAGGCTGTAGAATTCACCAATCGCATCTCTGCAGAAGGGCAAGATTCTCCTACCAAGTGGCCAAATCAGCTGGGGTTGCAAAATATACCGACTGCATCTCTACAGAGAGATAAGATTTCCCTAAAGAGTGGATATTTGGTTTGGGCAGTAGAATACACTGACTGCATCTCTGCAAAGGGGTAAGACTCCCCTAACGAGTGGCCTAATCCGCTGGGGCTGCAGAATACACGGATATGACACTAAACAATGTGATAGTCAGACTCCAGTTTGAGTTGGGCAATGCAGATAACTATTTCATTGCCATCGTTCTGCGGTCTACTCTGGTTCGGAGTGTTAGCACCATCTATGGGTGATTAACAAGTGCTTCAACTACGATTGGTGTTACTGTCACCTTCATATTCCAATTTTTTCACTTCTCTGGCAAGGTTCAAATATTTGTCCAGCTTTTTGTCTTTTTTCAGTCTCATTCTTTAATTTGCTGGTACTGCAAGATTTTCTAGATTACAAATTCTTTATTTCTTGTTTACTGCTGATTGCTTACTAAGTCTGGTCGTCTGGCTAAGGTAGGGTGATCCGTTCGTCGCTCAAAGTCCCTGGGGATTTTATGCGTTTCATTTTCTTGTTCATAATCGGGTTCGGGTAGATACTATTATTCAGCATGTCCAAACTTGATTCTCTTGCATAATTACCAGCGTACCCCCTTGTCCACCCAGTCATGCCTTTTAATAATAATATCATTTTACTCTTTCGTGAGTTTTTCAAAACAAAGTTTGCTGGTTGTTTCCCACTGGAGTTTGAGCGACAGCAAATCACCTCAAGTTTATAGGACTCTTCTCAGTATTCTGGCCAATATTAAAAATGCTGTACTTAGAATGGTCTTTATTTATCTTCTGATTTCTATGTCTTCTCGTCCTCTAATCAAACCTTTGGGGACTGTTCCAAGGGCACCAGTTACTATTGGTATCACCGTAGCTTTCCACCCTTTTTAGTCCTTTTGCCAGGTGTAGATATTTGTCTATCTGTTGTCTTTTTTTTTTTTCATTTAATTTGTTGTATATTGACCAACGATCCGGCCGGGCTGTCAAAATAGGACATACACATATGTAAATAACAGGTGGATCCGGTCGAGGAATATCAGAATTATAACCTTGACCGTGAATGGGTTGAATAAGTGCAATTGTGACGCCCACAAGAAGGAGGGGGCATTGAACTATTAGATAACTCGGTGAAGACAGGAAGTCAGTCAGTTTGGAGACCAGACCCGTTAGTGACAAGATGCGGTAGAGAAAGCCAGCACCCAGCAGAGTGGGCCCCCGGTTGAGCAGCCCAGGAGAACAGGAAAGAAATGTGGCTATGGCCAATAGAGTGAGGGTCAATATGTTACAGTTCTGTTCGGTCTCCAACTCCCTCTCACACACAACCCTTTCAAATAAAGTGAGAGGTATATTTTTCTAAAAGACTTTGTCGCTCGTCTGTTATTGTGTCGTTGTTATGATTCTGCATGCATATGTAGATGTATATGTATTATGTGTTTGTATAGTTGATCCTGGTCATGGCTATACAACAAATTCTGTATTATTTTTCTCTTTTCATGGTTTTTCACACAAGTGTTAGCTGAAGTTTGAGTGACAGCAAGTCTCCTCAAGTCTCCAGGATCTTTCTCAGTATTTTGGTCGATGTCAGCAATGCCGTAGTTTGGATTGTCTCCACAAATCCTCTTATTTCCAAATCCTCCTTTCGTTGTTTTATTATTACTATTATTTGTGAGTTTTTCACATCCGGGTTAGCTGAGAATTTTTCACTGGAGTCTGAGTGACTCGAAGTCTCCTCAAGTCTCCAGGACTCTTCTCAGTATTCTGTCCGATCTTCACAATACTGTAGTTTGGATGGTCTCAGCTCGTCCTACGATTTACAATTCCTCCTGCTCTTTTCCTAAGATTTTGGGGATCATTCCTAGTGCACCAATTACAGTTGGTGTCGCCGTCACTTTCATGTTCCATAACGTTTTTAGTTTTCTGGCAAGATCCAAATATTTGTCTCTTTTTTCGTTTTCTTTGAATGTGTTACTAATTTGAGAATTTTTCACGCTAGTATGAGCTGATAATTTTTCACTGGAGTCTGAATGACAGCAAGTCTCCTTAAGTCTCCAGGATTCTTCTTAATATTCTGACCAATCTCAACAATGCCGTGGTTTGGATAATATCCACTCCTCTTCATATTCCCTTCGTAGTCCCAGTATCAATCCTTTTCTGACTGTACCGAGCGCACCAATTACAAATGTATCACCGTCACTTTCATATACCATTCTTTTTAGTTCTCTAGCTAGGTCTGGGTACTTTTCTCTCTCTATTATTATATTAAGTTGAGTGAAGTAGACAAATACAAACTTCTGAGTTATATAGGAACGTAGACAATGAATTTTAGGAAACATATCTGTGTGAATATAGTAAGCAATCAGCAGATAGCTAAAGCCAAATTTTGGCTATAATTAAATAAATGTACAGATTGAATTTTTAATTTGTGAAATTCTTGAATGCAAACTTAAATAGAAGTCATGTGTACCACTGAACTACTTACATGTAATATATATATCCTGATCATCAAGTCGTCCGTTGCCCAGTCGGCTGGGGCTATAGAATACACCAACTGCTTCTCTGCAGAGGGGTAAGACACCCCCTAACGAGTGTCCTGGATATGACACTAAACAATCTGATGGTGAGGTTCCAGCAGTGCTGGAACTTTGGGGAATGCGAAGTACCCCTTCATTACCATAGCTCCCAGGTCCACTCTGGCCCGGAGTGGTTGCACCTGATAAGGCCCTATCAATGGGTTAAATAGAATTAATAGCATTCTTATGCTAAACTGAATTGTTTGAGTAAACTGAATAGCTTGAAATAGAAATGTTTTTGACAATTAAACCGTACTTATATTTAAACTGCGTGCTCATGCTTAACTGAATTATTTGACATAGAACTGTTTTTCGACATTAAAATTGTATGTACACTTAACTGAATTGTTATATATAACTTGTTGAATAGTTTGAAATAAATGTTTTTGACAATTAAACTATGTACTTATGCTAAACTGAATTGTTTTAAAAAGAACAGATTATTTACATAAAAATGGATTTGGCGTTAAATAACCTACAAAGGTTGATATGCCATAAAACCCAACAAACAAACCAATCAAGTCGTCCTGCTAGCACGGATTTCCCTGACTCTCTTTTGCCATTCATCTGTATCATCTATCTCTCCCGGCAGGTCTTCTAAAGTACATCCTATGTCTGCACAGAGCTGCTTTTGGTAAAATCTTCCTGTTCGGCCATCATTAACCCCTCCATGTGTGGGAGCCCTTAGGAGAACATCACTTATGTGTTCGTCCTTGCTTCTCCAGCAATGTCCCGCATGCCTTGCTCGTCTTATTTGGGCGGTTTTAGAGATAGAATGTTGGTGGTCGTATAGCTGTTGTTTCGGGGACTGTTACTTCGAAGACTTGTTCAATAAAGCTCGTAACAGTTTTGTGTAATTCCATCTAGCTTTCTTTCTGTAGATTTGGTCAGCCTCGATGTAGTGCACCCATACAATTGACACAACCGCAGCTTAGAAGAAATTGTGTTTTAATTTATTGGAGAGGTCAGACTTCCATATGATCGATAACGTATCGAAAGCAGGTCATGCCTTCGTTAAGCACATGTTGACGTGAATTTCAGTAGATGAGACGTTGCTATCGAAGTACGGTAACTTGTCCACTAATTTTAGAGAGACTTATGCGCGGAAGTGACATTATCTTGATTGCTAAAACAGGTGTATTTTCTTTTGTTATAACAAGGTTTATGAGATGGAAATTTTTCTGTTCAAACCAACTGTACTCCAATCAAAAATTGACCTTGTGTCGCATTCTGATTTTAGCAGACCGGTTGGGTAAATACCTACCGTACTAATCTGGGCTTAGCAAATAAAAAGAGATCATGATAGTTGGTTTTGCACACTGATGTTAGAATCTGCAGAAGAATAACGTGGTTATCTTGTTAGTTTCCACTTGTTAAGATTCTTCTCATCTTTTCTTCCGTTTTTTTTTAATCCCCTTCCTTCTTTTGTAGAGAGATCACCGCCATCTTTTAAATTAGCCTAATTATTATGTTTTTAATTATTTAATTAATAAAATCTGATTGGCTCATCCTTCTTTCTTTTTTCATCACGTTTAAAAGTCGATTTGACCAGATTTCTTTTTCTTTTTTTTTTTATTAATGAGAGTTATTTCGATGACAAATATTTATTAATTTTTTCGTTTTCTTTTCTTTTCTTTTTTTATTCATTCAACTTTATTCTTATTTTTCGAATTATCATTATTGTTATTCCTGTTAAGATTGGTGGCATAATTTCTCCGATTTCCAACTTTTACAATACAAGTGGTTTAAAAGTGCAACTTCAAACGCTTTACTGTTCATAATTTAAAAAAAAAAGTCTTACAATTCGTAAAAAACAATCACAAGATGAATAAACGCTTTCAAAATCAGCAGTATTCAAATTACAGAAGGTGTGTTTACCAAAGCATTCAGACTGAAGCCCTGCCTAGTCGGCTGGAGCTGTAGAATACACCGACTGCGCCTCTGCAGAGGGGTAAAAAAAACATGAGTGTCTTGATATGACACTAAACAATCTGATGATGAGGTTCCAGTGATGCTGAAGCTTTGGGGAATGCAGAGTACCCCATTCATTGCCATTGCTCTCAGATCCACTCTGGCCCCGGATGGTAGCACCTGATAGGGTCCTATCTAGGGGTTAAATAGAACAAACTGCATACCTATGCTAAACTGTATTGTTTGAATTAGAACTGTTTGACTAAACTGAATAGCATTAAATAGAAATGTTTTTGACAATTAAACTGTACTTATATTTAAACTGTGTGCTTACACTAAACTGAATTGTTTGAAATTGGACTGTTTTTGACTTTGAAACTGTATTTACACTAAACTGAATTGTTTAATATAGAACTGTTTTGACATTTAACTGTGTAAACATAATCTGTACTGAATCAGTTGAATTAGAACTGTTTAAATAAACTGAATTGCTTGAAATAGAAATGTCTTTGACAATTAAACTGTGTACTCATGCTAAACTGAATTGTTTGAAATAGAACTAATTATTTGTATAAAAATTGATTTGGCGATAAATAAACTACAAAGATTGATAAAACTTGACCAACACTAACCAACGAGACTGAAGTTATATTCCTCCAAGCAGATAAATAATGGAATTTCCCTTTAGTATTAAAGACACTAAGACTGACTGACTGACTGATTGACTTTAACGGAATGTCAAAGAGTCAAAAGTTATTTATGTCTAGACGTTCAGGAATCGCGTTCATATATACATGTTTTGTGTGCAATTGGTTAGAAGGTTTTATTAGCACTCGTTACTATTACTGAGTCAATTTCATTCAACGATAACCGTTACGCTGCGAGTGTCTCCTAGTTTTTGTACGGTAGAAGGCTATTTGGGTAAAGAGGCTAGAGGAAAGTGTTGTAGCAATAAAGAGTTTTAAAAGGATAAAAGAAAGTTTTATCATTAGAACTTGGGTCTTGATATTGAGGAAAGAGTTTGCAGAATTTGATGGAAATGATAAAGGTTCGTCTCAAGTTAATAGAAAGACAACCATATCGGAATTTCGTGTGCTGATTTTTAAAGAACGTATACGATCTTGATATAACAGACATCATCGTCAAAAATGAACGCTATGAACCTGGTTCAAATTCTGACTGAGGCTGTTTGCATTTCATAAAGTTCTAATACACTTGGGAAAGGCCTGAATTTGGCTATTCTCCCTTCAGGGTAAAAAAACAGTCGGCCATTCTGGGCTCTTTAGCCTTCGTATGGCCAAGGAGAAGAAAACCTTCACATGGATAGAGCCCCTTCAGCCTAACCAGGGTAGAAGAGAGGACTTAAGATAATGACCCAAATAAGAAATTATTACCCAAACGCGTCTAGGAAGGAAAAGTTCATCACCGCAAAGAAAAGTATCTGTTAAAAAAAAACAAAAAAAACAAAAAACAAAAAGCAAAAAAAAAATGAAGGCGTCTTTTTGACAAGTTGTATTTAAAGGTTTTGCAATATTTTGCTACCTGTAAGTCCGCGGTGCGAAGATCACTTGACCGAAGCAGTTAAAGCTGTTCGAGAAACACTCCTTGTTTGATTTGTTGGTTGGTTGGTTGGTTGTTTTGTTTTACCTCGTATCAACCCTTTTCGGGTCATTTAACGCCGAATTAAGTCATTTTGAGAAAAATATAAGTACAGTTTTTTGTTTACACACGGTTAAATGTCAAAACAGTTCTCTTTCAAATAAATTCAGTTCTCTTTCAAATAATTCAGTTCTATTTCAAACACTTCAGTTTAACATAAGTACACAGTTTAAACGCACAGTCTGATGTAAAATAATTGATTTCAAACCATTCAGTTTCGCGTAATTACAGTTTTGACCCATAGATAGGACCCAATCAGATGCTACCGTTTTGGATCAGAGTGGACCTGGGAGCGATGACACTCTCCAAAGCTTCAGCATTACTGAAGTCTCATCATCAGATTGTTCAGTGTCATAAGCAGGTCACTCGGCGAGGAACTCTTACCTTTTTGCAGAGATGCAGTTGGTGTATTCTGCAGCCACAACGGTGAACGTTTAGAAACTTACTCTTTACGAGTTCGAAATGGGCCATGAGTAAAAGTACAGTTGGCGACCTTAGTCGAGGGTGACCCGAAGGCTCCTTTTTCGATAGCTACTACACCGAGGTGTAGGGGAGGGCGCAACTCCTTTCTCTGGATTGCTCCACTTTACCCCCAACCCCTACCTTATATTGCTGAGTGTTAAGCAAGGAAGCTTCAAGTACCATTTTTGAGTCTTTGGTATGACTATACCTGGGATTGAACCCCGGTCTTCATGACCATTGGCGAACACTCTAACTATCATGCCTATGTCCGGTTAAATGGGACATACCTTCGCCAAAACAACCAAAGACATTTGTTGCGCGAAAAGTAACGGTGTGACCCTATGTGGGTGGTACGCCAGGCAGACGTTTTCTTTGTCTGTTTTGGCACGAAACCAAACAAAGGCCTGAGCTCGAGATCTCCGACGAGTACGGAAGTGGGGGAGGGAAGGCAGGTCCGAGAGAAGCTGTTGGCAAAGGAACCCAGTGAGGGGCAGTTGGCAAAGGAACCCAGAGAGGGTCAGTTGGTGAAGAGAGATGCAGAGAAGCAGTCGACAACGGAGGGGAGTGGAGAGCGGTCGGCTTTGAGTGGACTGTCGAGAGAAGGTCAGAATCAATAGAAGTCAGAAAGGCGTCTGCTAAAACCCGATGAGCTCCACAGAGGCCGGGCTAACCATAGCGAGAAGATGGCAGCATTGTTGGTGCCTTTTTGTAGAAGTTTCGCGCAAAAAAAAAACACGCCCGCGTTAGTCTGCAGATGTGCATGGAATGCAGTGTCACAAAACTACCTTTCATGCGCTTGGAGCTGACATAAGCCCATATTGTTCGTTTGTTCTTTTTGTCTCCGACTCTCTCGGTTGTATTTCTTTTGTGGCCGTAAAGAAATATGAGATACCCCTGCAGACCCACTTGATGAATCACTGGCCATGAATAGTATTGTTTCAAAGAAGTTGATAAGTACTGGGTGACCGAGGAGGCATTGTCACAAAGGCGCTACCGATCACATTACTGTTACCAGACAGTTCGAGAAAATTCGCCCGATTTGCAAGAACCCTAACGACCAGGCAAATTTAAGTAAGCATAAAACTGTAGATTTCGTGACAATGTTCCAAGTTATAGAGGCAAATCCGATGAGTAACACTTAGAGAGTATCAGGTGAGCTTGATATCTCACAGTTCAGTGTAATGAGTCATATTCAAGAACTCGGTAAAAAGTCCGAACCTGTTAAAATATGTTACGGTGTAGGAGTGAACTTCGGCATTAAACAAATGTAGCTAAGATGAACATTCCAATACTCTACACTCCTTGTCAACCAATAATATCATTATCGGGAAGTGTTAACTGAAGAAACAAATTCTACAATGGTTGATATGCCATAAAACCAAACCAAACGAAATCATATGTATTTATATATATTTATCAAGATGATTTTGCATTAAAAAACCTACAACGGTTGATATGTCTTATAAAACCCAACCAAACCAAGGCAAAATTTATCTAACACAAGTAATATAAAACCAATATGTGCATTTGATAATTTTTTGTTTGTATTCAGTTTTATAATTTTTGGTATATCTGTCCATAACTAATAATTTTCAAATAGATCTATTTAATCAACAGATACTAACACTCCGGATAAAAGTGGACCTGGGAGTAATTTTAACGAGAAGGCGACTCCACCTTTCCCTAGTCATACCGAATTGAAGCCTCATCACTGTTTACAGTTTAGTGTCATCAGCGAGAGCTAAATCCATAGTTTTAATGCAACTAATATTTTTTCGTAAAAATTTACTTGAATGTAAATAATACATTTTAAATGTTGTGTTCTTTATGAAACATAATATTTAAAAGAACCGGATCACTGATCTAGTGGGTAGAGTATTCGCCAATGGTCCGGGAGACCTCGGTTCAATCCCAGGTCGCGTCATACCAAAAACCTCGAAAAAGGTACTTGATAACTCCTTGCTTAACACTCAGCAATATAAGGTACATATCAAGAGTAAAGTGGAGCAATCCAGGGAAAGAAGTAGCGTTTTTCGGTGTAGTAGCTATTGAAAAGGGAGCCTTCTGGTCGCCCTCGATT
Organism: Sepioteuthis lessoniana; assembly: GCA_963585895.1. Lineage (NCBI taxonomy): Eukaryota > Metazoa > Mollusca > Cephalopoda > Myopsida > Loliginidae > Sepioteuthis > Sepioteuthis lessoniana. The sequence goes on along the minus strand of CAUZXS010003988.1, from coordinate 13,587 downwards.
ACAATCGCCAACTTTACTTTTTTATATTTAAAGGAAGAAAAATTTACAAGTTACATTATATGATGGAATAATTAGTAAGCTATAGTGGCAACCACTTACTAGTAATTTCGAGTCGCACTTGGTGTCCCATATATTCAGTCTCGTGCTACAACTAAGCAAATCTTTGTAAGTGAATACATGGTATAATGTTTAGCGATCTAGTCACATAGACTTGCGAATCAGTTCGATTCTCACTGAGTGCCCCGTACATTTTTTTTTTCTTTTTTTATCAACACAAGTAAAACATTTTAAATGAAAGAAATATATCATCAAGAAACAAGTTCGTTTCCATTGACACATTTTAGATGGCTTTGTCTCATCTATATTTTAAAGAATTCGACCGGTGCATTTTCTGACCGCTCCCCACCTCGATACTTCATAGATAAACCCATAAATACAGAAAAGCACACTCACGTAAATATGAATGCGCTTATAACCACATACATCTATATAGACCTAGCAATGAGAGTATATATATATATATATATATATATATATATATATATATACATGTATACTTTCAGTATATATATATATATATGCTGAACATGCAAATTCATATAAACACAAAAAAAAAACATATAGGAAAGACACAAATCCACACCTCATCACACACGGACAAGTAACACACACACATGCATACACACACACACACACACACACAAATGTATATATATATATATATATATATATATATATAAACTTGAATAAAATACGTATGGAGGCATAACACATTGCTGTACATGGATATTTTTAATCACAAAATCAGGTTTAATATACAATCTTAATGAATTTAAAGAATGTTATTTTTCTGAATACATTCGCCTACGCATAAAATCTTATTTTTCTTATAGCTCGTTTATAATTCAATTAATCTGAAACAAATACTTGCAAATTTTGGTTTCTGGGAAACATACTGATTATATGAAATAGCAATCAATAAATCGATTATCTTAAATACAAACTCACGTATATATAAAAAGACATACGCTTATATTTATAAAGGTTTTCGGAGGCGTTTGTAAAATGGACACGGTGACACGAGTTCAAATCCCGGATAAGGCTGTTTACATTTTATATAGCGCTAATACACTTGGGAAAGGTATGAGTTATGAATTCAGTTATTTCACTCCATCTACAGGCAGATAGTTAAGTAGACTAGGTTATTTAACTCTGGTTTGACAACCAATCTAAGAGAAGGAAAACTCAGAATTAGAACCTGTTCAAATCCGCTTAAAAACTGACCTTGTGTCACCCAGGGGTTGGACAGATTAATGAATATTGGTTCTGGTTTGGTTGTTTAATGGCATAGCAACCATAATGGATAATCTAATGCCAAATCCATTCTTTAGAAGGACAGTAATGGTACTACTTAGCCCATAGATAGGAGGATAAGTGGGATCATACCTTTCTCAAGCGTATTTATCCGAAAGTGAACATAATAGCGAGACTGAAGTTCAAACTCGCGCACTACGATTGCGTACATCTGCGCTCGTACCATTACACCATCAGGATACCCCCACCCTATAAATTTTGGGGAACACTGATTTATAAAAAAGTTCAATGTTTTCAGAACATTAAAATTACAATCTTGGTGTCTCCTTTCCTCCAACCGGATATTTTGTTTAACATGTCATTATGATTATCAGAAGGATTTTTCCTCCTCTGATGGTGTTGCTGACCCGTAAAACTAAAACTTACTAAAAGAATAATTATATATATATATATATAGAGAGAGAGAGAGAGAGGGAGGGAGAGAGAGAGTTTGGTAGATATATATAAGATAGCATTTCTGTGTGTGTGTGTGAGTGCGATTGTTCAAGCACTTTTCCTTAGTGGATGAATTCAAAAATAATCTAAAAAAATAGAAAAAAATGAAAGAAAAGTGATGTCTTAATATGGTTTCCATATTACACCGCGGGACATTTAAGAAAAAAATGGAAATAATTCTGACTGCATGTAAAATGTTATAATTTTGTTTTGTCATATATATATATATATATATATATATATATATATATATATGTATATTTAGGCAGCATTTCTTCGTTAATGCAAATTTCATTAAACATAATAGACATTTTATGCCGACATATTTTCCGTTCGAATTTCCAAAGTCGGGCAGAAAGTACTAGGGATACATACAACTATGGACAATACCTAAATCAATTCCCCCCGAATACGATAAAAGTAATACGGGAATTCGAACGGATCCAAAAGAAAATATGTAGGCATAAAATGTCTATTATGTTTGATGAAATTTGCATATATATATATATATATATATATATATATATATAAAGGAGTCGCGTCTGTTTTAGCATATACGTGTCCCCTTTCAAATCAGACAGATATGTTATTGAGCATTAAAATTGCACATTTCCTATTTTTATAATGAAGAAAAATACATTTTTTTTCTATTTTTACTGATTAACTAATATTATTCAGTGATTAAGAATCAAGCGGTTTGTGGAGCTCCTAACAGTTCCTCATAAGTAAGTACAAAATGCACGTGCAACTCTTCATTTCTTCTTAAGCCCTGTCGTGTTTAGATATAACACAGATTCCACAGCGAGATTCAAATGTAATACTTTTTCAAAAATTAATTCGTAATTTAGAACAGATTGTGAAAAAAAAAATTGGACAACTTGATAAAGTCATGAAAATGTTTTAAATCAAGGGTTACTTTTTAAAAGTATTATTTTTTAATATAAACCAAAAAAGAATTAAATTATAATACGAAAAATTTTACATTTTTAATTCTTATTATTGTAAAGACATTTTTATTTCTTAGATTCGTTCAATTTTACCTACCAATACTGTTAGATTTTTAGATGGTAAAAAGAAAAAAATACACATTCAAACTGATTTTTAAAAGAATACTTTTCATATCTCTTTGAACAAAATATATTAATTTTGAATCTGTGTAACTCAAAAAATTATTTTAAAAATTAGATAAATTATTTAAGGGATAAACGAATAATTTTCATTTGAATTAATACGCGAAATTTTTCCCCGTAAAATAACAAGGTTTTTTTAATTTTTAACTTCTTTTTATTGATCCATTTGTAAAGGATAAATATGAAAATAGATTAAACAAATAAATTTCTCATCACTGTAACAACAGGCAGTTAAGTGCTGAATTTTAATTTTTGTCATTTTTTTTTGATGGGACATTAGAAAAATAAATATGTAATAAAGTTTCCGACCACCCACTATTTTAAGGTTTCATTTTTTTTTTAAATATTTTACTGGTAGACCAAAAAAATCATCAAATGAAAGAATGTTTCGCCTGAATTCTCAGAGTCTTTCATCATTAATTGTATTTGTTTTATTTTCATTTTAGGACAAATAAAAATTTGAATTAATTTTTTTTATCGAAAATTATTAACTAAAAAATAGTTCTATATCTGTAATGCACAAATCGTAAAAAATCAAAATTTATTGCAGAGAAAAAAAAATTTGGAAATATTTAAAACCTTTCACCAGTATAGGGTTATATATTTTTATGGATAACTTTTAATATAAACTAAAAAGCGATAGCAAAGGACACTTTTCATTCGAATTAATAGGTGAAATCTTTCAACTACATATAAGGACACATTTTTAATTATCAGCTAACTCTTCTCTTCCACTTTCTATCTTATTCACTGGTTAGCCCAATTGGCTGGGGCTGTAGAATATACCGACTTCATTCTCTGCAGAGGGGTAAACTCCCCAACGAGTGTCCTGGATATTACACTAAACAATGTGATGGTGAGGCTCCAGTAATGTTGGACGTTTGGGGAATGTAGATAATCTCTTCATTGCCATCACTCCCAGGTTCACTCTCAGCTGGAGTGGTAGCAACTCAAAGGAACAATCTATAGGTCAAGTAGAACTGTTTGCGATTTAAACTGAATGCAAACAAATAACTTATCCTAAATTGAATTGTTAGAAATAGAACTGTTAGATCATATAAATGTAGGTAAACAAATGACTGGTATTTAACTGAATTGTTAGTAATACAATGATACTTTGAACCATTTAACTTTATTGACTTATGCTAACTTAAATTGTTAGAAATAGAACTGTTTGATCCTTTAACTGTGAGTATCAAAATGTGTTTTAAAATCATATATTTCATATATATGTAAAAACAGGATTTGACATTAAATAACCAACATTTGTTGATATGTCATAAAACCAAACTAAACCAAAAACAAATCGTGATTTTTTTGTTTGGTTTAGTATATTCGTCACGTTTTAAGAATCCAGTACATATAGAGAGATTGCTTGATGTCTGGGATACAGCTTTTATTGACAATAAACAGTGTAACAGTAAACTTAATACCACATATTGCGACTAAAAGTTTCACGTTTTTACAATTATCGCGCGAAGTAGAAGCCGATGCATTTGTGTTTCGTTTCGTTTCATTTCGTTGAACTCATTTTAATGCATGCTTTTGTTTTCCTTCGTTTCATTTGTCGGCACTGCCGTCGTTCTAAAACCCCTGAAGTTACATTCTAAATTTCGATTTATCAAATTATAAAATTTTGAATGATTAAATTTAAGAATGTTATAATTACTTGTTGGATTGTTTCTAATCATTCGATTTATGTAGGAGCGATAAACAACGTGGTGAGAAATTATTTTCCTGTCGGCATTTGGATTCGAGTTCAAATCTTTTATTTAAGATGATAGTAAAAGCTTCTGATTTTCTAATTTCCTGTATTTTTAGGTGTTTTTACTGGGTTTTTGTTTGCTCATTTTTTTCTTGCTTTATTAATGTCCCATCCGTGTTTGGAAAAGGCCGGTTTCTCGCTCCATTTCCCCCTCTCTCTCACACACATACACACACACTTCCTCTCTTCCTCTCTCTCTCTCTCTCTCTCTTTCTCGCTCTCTCCACTCTCTCTCCCCTCTCTCCTTTCTCTCTATCTTCCTATCTCTCTCTCGCTCCCCTTACTCTCCGCTCTCCCTCATCCTCCTTTTCTCATTTCACCTTCTCTCTCTCCACCTCTCTCTTCACCTCTATTTCCTCCACTATCTTCCACTCTCCCCTCCCTCACTTGCTCTCCCTCCTTCTCTCCCACTTCGTTTCTCTCCCACCCACTATTTTTCTTCGTCTCTCCCTCTTTCAGTTTCTCTCCCGTTCTCCCCTCTCTCCCTCATTTTCTCTCGGTCTCTCCCTCTTCCTCTCTATTTCTCTTCCTCTCTCTCTCTTCCTGTCTTTCACCTTCTCTGCTTCTCCCTCTCCTACTTTCTTTCCTTCTTTCCTCCTCTTCCTGTTCCACGTTCTCTCCTGTTTTTCCTCCTCCTCTCTCTCTCTCTCTCTGTAAGACTTACATCGATTCATCCATAATAGCATATTTTATGCACTTTTTTGCATGGGATAATGGTTTAGTTTGGTTTCTTTATTTTAATAGCATATCAACCTTTGTGGGTTAGTTAATGCCAAAGCTATCCAGGTAGAAGAACAGCTGTGGTTCACTTCAACTCTTCGCTGGAGGCGGGATAAAGATTATATTATTTTATATTAGACAAGTAAACATGCCTCAGTAGCAATATCTCATTTACAGATAGAGATGTCACTTTAAGCATATAAAAATCATGTATTGATATTGACCGTTTATTGATCATATTGATATCTCCAATGAAATAAAACGGCATTTCTTCCAAGCGATTAGCGTATCAATACAACTCTATGGTCACACTATTTTCACTCAATAAAACAAAAAGCGAGATGGATACTACAAAAAAAGTGCTACATGCTGTTTTAACAAATTCTGAAAAGCAACAAATCCCAAAACAGCAGGTGTATAGCCACTTGCCTCCCATCTCAGAAAAAATCTAAGAGGAACAAGACATATTTGGCATGAGTGAACTCATACACGAGTTTATCTTATGAATACCTACACTCCGACCAGCAAAGACTGCGGACATAGGATGCAATTTAGAGAATCTACCAAGATAAATGGTTGATAGGGACGGATACAGAGAAACCATGCTATCGGCATGATTTAGTGATATATATATATATATATATTGTCAACCAAGCCGAAACACTCCTGAATAGTTTGGAACGAGCCGCCGCGGGCATTGGCCTCCATGTCAATGCACACAAAACTGAATATATGTGCTTTAATCAAGCAAACCACATTTCCACACTAGACGGAACCTCTCTGAAACTGGTTGACAAATTCACCTACCTAGGAAGCAGTGTCTCGTCAACCGAAAAAGACATCGACACGCGGCTAACAAAGGCATGGACAGCTATCGATAAACTATTGGTCATACGGAAATCAGAATTGACAGATAAAATGAAACGCAGTTTCTTCCAAGCAGCGGTCATGTCGATACTGGTGTAGGGATGCACCACTTGGACGCTAACAAAACGGCTGGAGAAGAAGCTAGACGGTAACTACACAAGAATGTTGCGAGCAATATTAAACAAGTCCTGGCAGCAACACCCCACAAAGCACCAACTATACGGCCACCTGCCTCCCATCACGAAAACTATCCATGTTAGACGAACCAGGCACGCAGGACACTGCTCGAGAAGCAGGGACGAGATCATAAGTGATGTACTCCTATGGAACCCCACATATCGCCGAGCTAAAGCAGGACGACCAGCTAGAACATACATATAGCAGCTATGTGTTGATACGGGATGTAGTCCAGAAGACCTGCCAGAGGCGATGATCGATAGGGAAAAGGGGTGAGAGAGGGCCAGGGATATCCGTGTTGGCGGCATGACATGATGATGATGATGATATATTGTCATGCACAGACAGATGTTTCATTGAATCACAACTCTTCCCTGTGGCTAGGCCCCAAAGATGTTTCAAGCCGATATCGAATCCTTGCTGACTTTACGTCAGTCAGATAACATACCCTAGATCCATCGTCATTACAACGTACGTGGAGCATTACCCTCGCGTGTGCTCAACCCACGGAGGTATGTAAATATATATATATATATATATATATATATATATATACATTAAAAGGAAAAGATCTGCAAATGATTACAAATTTGGTATTTTACTTTTTTTTTTTCGTTAATATTATTTCGAATATGAACAAATTAGTGCGATGTGTATTTCGGATATTGCTGTCCTCTTCTTCAGATTGAATAATTGATTGTATATTAAATTTCTTTATAACAGAGGGAGGTTCATAGATCGTTTTGGTCGATTCTTGTTGACTCCAGGTTCAATGTCTGTGGCTGTCTCATATATATGTATATATATATACACATTTATGTTTTTGTTTGTTCTTCGTTTTTGTTTTTTGTTTTTTCAGTACGGTAACAAGAACTAGATATTTTTCAAGTTTCTTACAATCATTTCACTTTTATTTGTATTTCAATTTTATTTCGTTTCGTTTCAGTTTCACAATGAAGTCTGCCGAAACAGTCATCTCCACTAACGGACAATATTTTTTTATAACAAGGTTTAGTCTTCTGTTATGGATTTGGTGATCTGTGTTGATCACGAAATATCAGAGAATTTCCTGTTCTTAATTATATGTATATTCAAAATTCAGCCGTTTGCACAGCTCCAAGTGCATCATTTCCTCAGGCAATCATGCCTTATCTAATACTCTTTTTGGGTCAATTTAATGCATTCAATTATTTCTCTCTGTTATAATTTCCCTCGTTAAAATTCATATATATATCTATATATATATATATATATATATATATATATATATATACATACATATATAATTGCTATAAAACGCACTTTTTGTCCAGAAACAACATAATCTATTTATATACATTTAATTCTATTCGCCCCGAGCGGTAATGTATTTTTCTTCTAGATGATTTCTTTTAATGAACTATTCTAATGTCACAGAATAGTCTAACGCAAACTTTAGATGTTTACAGAGAAAATAGCCCATCCTATCTAAAGATAATATCAATGATAGGTAGATATAATTTGTTTAGTGGTATACCAACATTCTTGGGTTATTTAATGCCAAAGCCATTCTCATTGAAGATCAGTGACACTGTTTAACCCATTGCTCGTGGGAAAAGAGGGTTCATAACTTACCCAGTGGTATTAATTCGAAAATGAATGTAATAGCGTGACTGGAGTTCGAAACCGCAATCCGGCACTTTGACCATTACGCCATGAAGACTTCCTCTGATAGATATGAACAGTCATAGATAGATAGATGGCAAATTTTATACGACTATGAAAGGTTTAGTTTGGTTTGGTTTTATGACATATCAACCATTTTGCCCAGTAGAATACACCGACGGCAACTCTGCAGAGGGGTAAGACCCACCTACGAGTGTCCTGGATATGATACGAAACAATCTGATGTTGAGGTTCCAGTGATGCTGGTGCTTTGGGGAATGTAGAGCACCCCTTCATTGCCATGGCTCCGAGGTTCACTTTGGCCCGGAATTGTAGCACCTGATAGGGACCTATCTATGGGTTAAATAGGACTAAACTGCATACTTATGCTAAACTGAATTGTTTGAATTAGAACTGTTTCACTAAACAGAATAGCTTAAATTAAACTGTACTTACATTTAAACACCGTACTTATGCTAAACTGAATTGTTTGAAACGGAACTGTTTTTGACATTAACACTGTACTTACACTAAATTGGATTGTTTAATATAGAACTGTTTTAAAATTTAACTTTGTGTTAACAAAATCTGTATTTTTACTAAACTGAATTATCTGAATTATAACTGTTTTGGCAATTAAATTGTGTAATCATGGTAAACTAAATTGTTTGAAATAGAGCTGACTATTTGCATAAAGATTGATTTGGCGTTAAATAACATACAAAGGTTGATATGCCATAAAACTCAATCACAACCTTTCAACCAACCAACCAACCATATCAATCATTGTAGGTTATTTAATGCCAAATCCTGTCTACACATGTATATTAAATTTTAAACACATTTTCTAAACAACATCTTTAATCGAACCTGAGCTAATTTTTTGTTTTGCACTCAATCAAATGCTTTCAAGTATTTTTCTGTAACTGTCACAATTTAACATCAGTCATTTGTCTGCAAACATAATTTGATATATTTGACCCATTGATAGGACACTATCAGGTGCGACCACACCGGAGCAGAGTAGACCTGGGAATGATAGCAATGTAGGGGTACAATGCATTCTTCAGACGGTTTAATGTTATATATAGGACACTAGTTAGGGAGACATTACCCCTCTGCAGAGATGCAGTCGGTATATTTTACAGCTCCAACCGGCTGGGCTGACGATAATGAATATTCTTGAAAAAGCGAATCGATTTTTTTTACAAGATTCAACCGATTTTAGTAGCTTTCAGGTAGTAATTTACTAAGTTTGTTTTAAATCTGGCACAAGGCCAAAACAATGGGATCCACAGAGTATAAGTTGAACTTTAATGAAACGCCTGAAAAAAAAAACGTTGATGGGGACTACACAAGGATACTACGTGTTCCTGTGAACAAATCCTTGAAGCAGCACTTTATGAAAGACTGACTGTACGAACACTTATATCTTATCAAATAAACTTTACATGTAAGATGAGCAAAGCATACTGAAAATTGCGGGAGAAGCAAAGACGAAGTAATTAGGGACGTTTTACAATGGATTTATTGACATGGGCATGCCAGTGCTTGCTGACCAAAACTTACCTACATCAACTCAGTGCGGATAGTAGGTTCCGTCTAGAGGACTTACCATGAGTGATAATCAATATAAGATGGATGTTGAGAGAGGTTCAGGGTAATTCGTATTACTAGCACGCCTTGTTTATATAGATGATGTTATAAACCAAGCTTGCTAAAAATTGTATTACGCGATGTATTCTTTTTGATGAATAACTAAATACGATAGGCTTCTCTGGTATCGAAAATGGCTTCTACTTGGGTGACTTGGAGAGATCCACGTATGGATTTTTAAGTTTAGCTTAGTTTTGGCACTGGGACACAAGTAAGGGAATACACAGTAAATTAAACTTAGTAACAATTGTCTATTAAACTACATAAGGGACGATTCCCTCGAGTGGTTTACGAAAGTAAAAAGGGGGTTGGTTAGAAAGTTAAAAAAAAAATATCTAACACATTATAGCTCCATCACAAGGAAGAATATCTGTTCCCCTCCTGCAACCTACACGGTCACCTTTCACTCTACCCAGAAAAGATGGCAACAAAAAAAATGATGTTTCAAGTATCAGAAATTAGATCTTTCGATTCAGGTTTCGAATATGAGCAATCCATGAAGTGAGAGGGATTGTGCGTTGGAGAGGGGTTAGTCAGTGGATTGTGCGTGGTGGTTAAGGGGGTAAGATCTTACAGTGATGTGATTCAAAGGAATAAAATAAGGAAGAAGAAAAATAAGATCACGGTTCATGTAGAAACTTTATTACTAAATGCTTTAATGTTCTCGACTAAAGTTTGGTTTGGTTTGGTATGGTTTAGTATGAATTGGTTCAGTTTGGTATGGTTTAGTATGATTTGGTTTGGTTTTATGGCATATCAACCATTGTAGGTTATTTAATACCAAATCCTCTTAATACATATATATTAGATATATAGGATCTAGTTTGGCTTGATTTTATGGCATATCAATTATTGTAGGTTATTTAATACCAAATTCTCTTTACACATACATGTATTAAATATATGGTTCGGTTTGCTTGGGTTTTATGGCATATCAACCATTGTTAGCTATTCAATACCAAATTCTATTTATGCAGATACATTAATTATATCTGATTTTGTTTCGTTGGGTTTTATGACATATCAATCATTATTCGTAACTTAATGCCAAATCTTGTTTATACATATGGGTTAGATATATATGATTTGTAAGTCCTTTTTTATCACAATTTTAGGCGAGCCTGACTTCATTTTTTTTTTTTTTTTTTTTTGCACACAGTTAAATGGTTTCTCGTATTTCTGTGTAAATTTTGGGATTGAAAGTCAGACATTTGTTTGTACACATTTAAATAGATATACATATGTAAGAGATTAGCATATTGTTAATTTCGTTTGTGAATGAGTTCGAACTAATTTGTTTATACACTAGTTTGGCTGGTGTTTCTACATAGTTAAATGGTTTCAACTCTTGCTACTAAACACTAATAAGTCTATTCAATATTAATGATTTATTTGAAGACAGGGAAATAGTTCCAAGTATTACTATTTAACACTAATAAGTCTATTCAATATTAATGATTTATTTGAAGACAGGGAAATAGTTCCAAGTATTACTATTTAACACTAATAATTCTATTCAACATTAATGATTTATTTGAAGACAGGCAAATAGTTCCAAGTATTACTATTTAACACTAATAATTCTATTCAACATTACACATTCGTTTTGCTATGTATCACTATCTCTTCAATTAGACATCCATATTTATCCAACCCCTCTGCTCGGGCAGGATATGACACAAGGTAAACTTTTAAGTGGAGTTTAACAGATTTGAATTCAGAGTTTTCCTTCTCGTAAACTAGTTGCCTCACCAAGGTTGAAGAACTCAGTCTGCCCTACTATTCACCCATAGCTGGAGGGTGAATAATTGGATACATACCTTTCTAAGGGTATTTGTGCAATGTGAAATGCAATCAATCTCGTCTAGGATTAGAACTCGTGTCGCCGTGTCCATTTCCTACGACAATAACTATTACACCACGGGCACCTTTTCAATTAGACATCAGTCATTTGTTTATACACCGTTATCAAACAGTCCTATTTCTGACAATTCAATTTAGCATAAGTCATTTGTCTGGACTTACGTAAATATCAAACAGCTCTATTTGGGCCATAAATGGGACACTATGAGGTACTACGACTCCAGAGTAAACCTGGGGGCGATGACAATGAAGGGTTACTCCACGTTTCCCAAAGCGCCATAATCACTGGACCCTCACCACAATGAATGAATGTTTTAAATTATTTTCCGTTATTATACGAGCTCAATTCAATGTTATAATACCTGAGTTAATTTTCTTTTTATACTACTTGAGGATTTCGTACGGATTTTGCCCAAGAGAAGTGAGTTCCCAATCAGCTGGGACTATAGAATACACTGATTGCATCTCTGAAGAGGTATAAGACTCTCCCAACTAGTGTCCAGGATATGACAGTAGACAATTTGATGGTGAGGCTCCAGTAATGCTGGAGTTTTGGGAAATGAGGGGTTCTCCTTCAAAGCCATCGCTCCCAGCTCCACTCTGGCCTCGGAGGGGTAGCACCTGATAAGTTTAAAATAAAACTGTTTTGACATTTTAAAATAAAATTGTTTTAACATTTAAACTATGTACTTATGTTAAACTGAATTGTTTGAAGTAGAACTGTTTATATATATATATATATATATATATAACTCTTCAATTCTCTCCCTCCCTCTTCCGCCCCGTGTCTATTCTGTTTTATTTATCCATTAGATCCGAAGAAGTCCTGTTATATATTTCTTCGTGTTTTTGGTTCACACCAGAAACGAAAAACAGGATGGAAATAAATTTATAATCCTAAAATAACCAGTCTTTGGTTTTTTCTTTAAAGAAAAAAAATATATATATATATATATATATATATATATGTGTGTGTGTGTGTGTGTGTGCTCCCCTACCCCTATAGGTTTGAGCTCTCTAGCGAATGAAGTAATTGTGTTGCAATTAGCGTATATGCAAGGCTCGTCATATGAATCGAGCTCTCGGTAGCCGTTAAGCGGATATATGTAAACAATAACAATTGTGATTCATAACCGTTTAAATTTCTTTCGCTGGCGCTGATTTCCTCGTGGCTGAGTGGTAGAATCTTGGATTGGTGTTTGAGTCAAACGGGTTTCGATCCCAGTTTCGAGAATCTCGCCTGTCTAGCCACACTGATGAGTTCTAATAGAACAAAACAGATCTGTCTGTGGACGACTATATATATATATATATATGTATGTATTTGGTATTAAATAACCTGCAATGTTTGATATACCATAGAACCAAACCAAATATTAACAGAAAAGAGATTTAATTATTATATATTTTACACACGGTCCAACAGAAATAACACCCCTATTTTAAACTTTCTACAATGTGATCCAAAGGAGTTAAGGCAAGCGGCAAAGTTATCTCCATCCAGCTAATGTCTTAACCTTTTTTTCATATACAATCCACGACGATCATGACTCAGACTAATGCCCACAGTCTATTTGCAATTGAAACATTCTTTTAAGAATATAGAGATTTTCAAGCTCATTTCATGAGAGATCAGAATGATATTGTTCCGGATAGAAAACTGATACTGCTATTGAGTAAAAATTTCAAAACCACAGGTTCTTCGATTAAAAGAAAGTTAACTGAGAAAATTAAAGAATCCAATTCGTCAAAAATGCCAGGAATACCAAAAGAATTTGCTCATGCTGTTTTTGTCAAGCTTTAAAATCATGGCCATGGTAATTATTAATCGTATGTGTAAAAGAAATGGTAATAGATTAGCTGGAAGAAGCTATCATTACACCTTGTACCACAAAGGTGACAGTTCAGTATGAAGGATGTATTTCTGCTGCCCCCTTTGTCGACTTATAATATAAA
>CAUZXS010003987.1:0-47828 GCA_963585895.1 Sepioteuthis lessoniana | reverse complement strand
TGCTGAGTTGGTCATAATATAGGGTGTGTTCAAAATGTATCTAGTTGTATTCAACAAGACAGAAGAAAATGAATGAAACAATTTTCTCCAAAATAGTCTCCTTGGCATTCAACATACTTATTCTAGCAAGTTTTCCAATGATCCATACCTGAAACACCTTTTTTTGGTATGGTGTGAATGTCTCCTACATTCTAAGATCTCTTACCCTTGAGATGAATTTTCAATTTAGAAGAGCAGAAAAAGGTCACTGAGAGCTAGCATTTTGTCAAAATCTATTGCACTAGTGCATTGTCATGGTGAATCTGCCACTGGCATGTGGACCACATCTGGCTGTTTGTGATAAACTATATCACAGAGAGGGCACAAGACTTCAAAACTCTCAGTGACAGTTTCCCTGGGAGTTAAAAACAGTTATGGAAAAATGGAATGACTTGAAAAAAAAATCTTTACTTGAAAAAAGATTATGTACTGTGAATGTCAGTAGATCTAATGAAAGAAAATTGTTTCATATTAAAAGAGGCAAGAAGCATTTGCTATGCAGCAGAAACTATGCAGATGTTCTAGCACTTTTTGAACTTGCTCAAGCTGAATTTCTGCTGCATAGCCTGGAGCAAGCAGCAAGAGGCATTGATCAATGCATGAACTTAGATGAAACAGAGTTCATATGTTTTTATCAAGATGGTGCCATTTTCTCATTAAATGTCAAGCCTTTAAAATTAGTAAACCCATTCATATACTTTAGTAGCAATATTTCATCTCCTGAAAGTGATGTAAACATACTCAGGTAAATATGGACTGTGATTAATAGGTTAACAATCATAATGAAAATTTGTTTTCTCTGATAAAGTAAAATGGGAATTCTTCCAAACTATAGCTGCACCACTTGAACTTTTAACAAAACACTTTGAAAAAAAGCTAGCCGGGAACAACATTGATGCTACATGCAGTTTTGAACAAATCCTGGAAGCAGCACCCCACAAAACAGTAGCTGTAAGGTCATTTACCTCCAATCTCACAAACCATCCAAATAAGATGAACAAGATATACTAGGCACTGCTGTAAAAGTTAAGACAAATACATAAGCTATTCATTCTGACACATGAACACTCCAGTGTTGGCCAACCAGCGAAAACTTATATTCATGAGCTCTTTACAGACACTGGATGCCGTCTATAGGACTTAACCAAGAGTGATAACTGATTGAGACAAATGACAAAAGAGTCAAAAGAATCTGTGCTGTCAGCATTTCTTGATGATATGTCCACTGGCCTTATAAATATATTAAAATGTTTTTATCAAAATTAAATATTCATGAAAAATTTTTTTTTCTTTCTAATTGGACTTACTGCTTTTTTAATTTTTATATATAGAGTGTTTCAAAATAGATGTAACCCATTAATATGATAATAATTTACTACTGAGACAAGAAACTTAAAAAAGATTGAATGTCCTGGCAGCTGATATAATAACAAATAAAAAAAAAACCAACATTGATTTGATATCTCTTGCTCAAAAGGTGTATGTTTTACAGGACATGTTCCAAATGACCGCCATTGTGCTGATGACACACTGGAATTCTTCAAGCAAAGTTGTCAATCACCCTGACACACTTTTTTTTTTTTTTTTTTTTCAGTGTGGCACAAATGTCAAGCCACTCCATCATGATGTTGGCTGTATGTGGAGTTGCCCCATTTTATAAGAACTATTGCACATCTCAATTCACACCACAATGTTTTCCAAGTGCCCTCAATGTGGAGGGGGAAATCAAAAAAAAAACTTTGTTGGGGGAGAGGTAAAAAAAATCAAGTCTGACGCTTACTGTATCTTTGAGGGGATCAAAAAATCAAATCCAATGCTTAATAGCACACCAATTGTTCTTCTTTACTTATTTGTTGCTTCAAAGTACCAAGCAACAAAAAAAATTTAACTTCCTCATGCAACAAAGGAAACTCACAATCACCGCCCAGTTCAAACTTGAAAACTTGAAGAAAAAAAAACAGCTTTTTATTAAGAAAGCAAATTTTCTCATTGGTCACTCAGTTGGGAAGAAAAGAAGATTAGCATAATTCATCACTTGTAACGAAAGTATTTATAATCATTTATTCTTTTCTTTCTCCATCACCTATGACAGATCGCACAAGAGACAAACTTGTTTTTGAGGATTTTCTTTTCATTCGTCACACGCGATGACTAGGGGCAGGTTTTTGGAGTCTTGTGCTTCTTCTTGGAACAACAAGTCTTTTATCCAGAAGAGTGACTTTCTGAAGAGTGCGTAAGCAGGCGTATGTCTGCCAGTCTCTGAAATGCTTTCTTCTGATGACATATTCAAGGATTTTTCTATACTGATCAATCTCTTGCTTTCAGAAGACTCACTGCTACCTATCACTTATTGACATTCTCGGGCTGGAACAGGGGCTCAGGTCCTTTACATGACATGACATGGCATCCCATCAATAATAAAAGTGTGTGATCTATTTATCCCAATGACCCATTCCACGTGATATCATGTTGTGCATCAGCTTTGTAGGGATTTTACTCCTACACAGTATGTTGATAATCCATTCTCCTATTCTGGCAAAGGGGCTTTATCAATGCCACATATCTGGACTGTGTAGTAGTAAAACCCATTTGCAGGTGCAGTGTGACACATCATTTCTTTGTGGCAGATTGTGCAAGTATACAGCCTCCGCCATTGAGCACTGCTTTCTTGCGGCAATTCGTTTGATGCTGCAATGACATTGTTCAATGATTTTATTGCCAGAAGGGACTTAACGCACAACGAAAATGGATGCAGACTCTTGACTAGTCCAGAAACTCTCTGAAAAATCTACTGCGGAATGCTGTATCATTGTCAGTGAGGATTTCGGCTGGAAGTCTTCATTCGAAAAATAGGGCCTTCAAATGACTGATTACACTGGTTGAATCCTGTCGATGTAGTTGTCGCCATATGGTGAATCAAATGAGACCGCAGTCTATTAACATCTGGTAATGTCTGCTATTGTAATGTGTGATGTCAATACCCAACTGAGTCCACATGCCAACATTCAACTTTCTGCTCGGGCATTGTAATGGGGGTGGGTCAATAGACTGATATTCTCAACATTCCTTAACTAAAATTTCCTGCAAAATTTTGCTGCCACAGTTTTGGATGATTTTGTCTCCAAATGAGTAGTGTTGCAAAATATATTTTCTCTTGTCCAAGGCATTGTGATCAAGGATTAATAGTTATAGTATACTATTTTCAAATCTGAAACAAAAGAACACAAGATATTAGTAGCCTTATTAGCAGTTACATAGGTCCCATGTATATTGAGACACACTGTATTATACAGAGTATACATTGATTTTTCTATACATGCATATATACTCTGTGCATATTGATTAGAAAAGCTAACTTTTATCTAAGTTCTAAAGTGGAGGTTTGAAATTTTAGTTGTTCTTTTGGCAAAGCTGTGGAAGATCATTCCTGATTGTCTAGAGGTTGAATATTTTTGACCATTGATGTAGACCTCATGGACAGAACCAAATTTATGACATTTAAAATTTTCTCTTCATGTCTTTTTAAAGAATGAAAAATTACTACACCTAAATGATGCCTACTTTTTCTATGAGGATTGGCACTGAAACAAACTCCCTACAAGTGCATATTAAAAAAAGACATGCAACAATAGTTGTTTGACTACTATATAAAATTTTGGAGTCCTTACTAAGTTGTTGTATTATTTTTTCATTCAGATATTCCAGAATTCCGCAATGTTGTTGGCAACGAAAAAGCTGTTAAACTTATTACAGCTAGCAAATCAGTTGACATGCCCTTACATAGAATTGCAATGAAAGATGCATTTGAAGCAATGATGACACGTGACAAGACTGTTCTGAACAGTGAAGTTCGAAAATGGGTTGCCAAAATTATGGAAATGGGTAAGTGCTATCATCTATCTTCATTTGGCTTTTGTGTTATATAATTTGTTGGTGCATTCAGTATTTACTTAGGATTGTAAAAAGTTTTGATGCTTAGAACAATGATTTTATGAAAAGAATATTTTGGAACTACTTGAATAAAAATCAAAGATCTGCAAAGAAGAATCAATCTTCTAAATTTCTAGAATACATGAGGTTTTATGTAATACTTTAATTTATCATGTATATATTTTGTATTATATAATCTCTATTTTGATGTGCACATTGTGTGTGTGTGTGTGTGTGTGTGCACGCACATATATGTGGTGCATTCAATAAGTTTCCAGACTTTTTTGTACAGGCATTTAAAATTGTCGTAGACTCTTGGAAATTCAGTATGTTATTGCTATACATCTTATGAGATGACTAATTTTTATGATTTCAGGTTCAAATGAACAGCTACAGCAGGAAATGGAATACACCCGACCTGATTGTCACAGCTGGTGAATTTCAAAAATGCAATCTGGACTTTAGAAGAATGATATGCAATAAAATTGTTTTAAACTTGGAAAAAATGCCATGCGATGAAAGCTGGATCTACTCCTATAACCAAGAGACAGAGTTCCCTGTGGAAGCTTGCTGGCTCTCCCAGATCCAAGAAGGCCAGACAGAGCAAATCCAGCCACAAACTTTTGTTGATCCCTTTTTTTTGACTGCACTGGCATGATCTACATGCACTGGGTTCCCACTGGACAGACAGTCAAGGAATACTATGTTGAGGTTTAAGGGAGTTCAGGAAGAGATTCTGTCGGAAGAGGCCAGCACTCTTCAAATAGGGTCAGTGGCATTTCCACCAGTCCACAACTCCATCCTTATCACAGACTATTTGACCAAGATGGGCATCAAGACAGTTCCTCACCCTCCCTATAGTCCAGACCTTGCTCCCTGTGACTTTTGATTATTCCCTAAGCTCAGAGGCTGTCGTTATGAGACAATTGAGGAGATGAAAGAGGCTGTGATGAAGGTCATTGACACACTCACACAAGAGGACTTTGATGGGGCCTTCCAGAAGTTTTTGGAATGGTACAACAAGTGCATTGCCGCCGGAGGAGATTACTTCGATTACTTTCATGTGTGTACTATCAATAAAAGTGCCCATACGAAAAAAGTCTGGAAACTTATTTAATGACTCTCGTGTGGGTGTGTATGTATGTATATATATATATATATATATATATATATATATATATATATATATATATTTCATGGCATCTTCTAGCAAAAATAAAACTAAATCTAATCCTCAGATACATTGTCATTGGATCTTTGGAGCAGGTCTGCCTAGCTAAATATTTCCCTTTCCACATAGTTTTTGAGGTGGACAGCCGGAGAAAAGTTGAAAACCTACTAAAAATGAAGTTTCCACAATACAAGATGCAGAGCGTACCCGCATGAAAACTCAACACTTCTAAAAGAGTTATCACAAGCTAAGAGTTGGCATTGGCTACAGTTGAGGAGATGACAGTCGCCCAAGGAAAATAAGGAGTGAACTATATCAGAAGAATCACCATATTCCCAAGGAAGTGAAAATCAGCTATTGTCTTGAGAAGGTCTAATAATAGATCCCAACTCCCCTGAGGTGCTTCAATTATCAGAAATATGGACACTACTGGGAAGCTTGCTGAGGACAACAGACATACCCAATCAATCAATCAATCAACCAACCAGAACGTGGGGGGAAAAAATGGTAGATTGGAAACTACAGAATACTACATGCTTTTTTCAGCAACACTCTGCTAAGCATTGGCTCAGGAACCACTTACTTCTCATCTTACAAACCATCCAATAAAATGAACAAGACATGCTGGGCACTGCTGGAGAAAAGTGATGTTCTCCTATGGATTCCTACACATGAATGTGCCAGTGTTGGCCATCCAGCAAGGACTTACATTAGCTCAGTGTGAATAGTTGATGCAGATAGTTGAAGACCTGCCAGAATCAATGGACAGTTGAGACATATGACAAGAAAGAGTCAGAGAACTATGTGCTATCAACACAACTTGATGATTATGCTATTATATGTTCGTTAATTAACATTAATCTTAAAATAATTTTGCTTTATTCAATGAATAGAAATAGAGTAGAAATGTCATGAAAAGCTGAACTTTTTAATAGAATTTACTAATGCTGTGCCAAATACATTTGACTCCTGTCTAACAATTTTCAACTTTTAAACTTTGAAAAAAATTAAAAAGCTAATTTTCAATAAGAAATAAAATTTGAAATTTAATTTATGTTGCAGATAAATTTCATCCAAAAAATGAATGTTTCTACTTTAATAAAAGCATATCCAATTGCTTCACTTATAATTTGGTCAATGTGCCAAATAAGAAAGAAAACAAATACATCACATAAAAAATTTCTTTGTACCAACTAATATTGCTGTAAAAATTGTTATGTCATCAAATCATTATTTTACACCTGCACTAACACAACACAAGAATTACTTCTATAATAAACAGGGTTAGAGATATAGTCATCGCTAACTGTTGTCCTAATACAACAAAAATAAGTATTTAAGAAAGTAGAAAAGAACATTAAAAAAAATGATACAAATTATTAGGCTTTTGACAGACATGCAAAATAACAAAATTTAAACACATAAATGGTTTTCTTTTTGGTCTCTTGTAAGAAATTTTATATCTAAAAGAATATTTTAAAAGGCTTTTTAGCTAGTAAATATAGTTACTTACAAAGTCCTGTAATGAGTTTATAATCTTATGGATATATCTTTAATATATGTCAAGGTTATTTTCATCAAAGGTCCTTTGTATATTTGTTTTATAGTCCCTTCACCATATTACTTGTCCAGCAGCCCAACTGAACTTTCTTTTTAGGAAAGGGGGAATCTCTAATAGGAAGTAACAAGGGGTCATAAATCAAATCCTTCTTCAGACAACTGGTCTAGCACTAAGGGTGTTCTCTGGACTTACTGGTGCCAGCTGTTAAAAAAAATTGTCTTTCTTCTCTTGAGAACAAGTGACAGCAAGTCTCCTTGTTCAAACATTATTATTACTACTACTATTCAACATATATCCATATCTATTTAAAAAGGTTTTGAATTTGGGCTCCCATAGATCTAAATAGCACTCTTGAGAGCATTTCAAATGATTGATCATAAATGCTTAATTGATTTGATAATTTGTTTACAATGAATTGATGTGAAATTAAACCTCTTTTTAAAGCTCTTTGACTCAACAAACTAAGTTGCATAATTATACAATTTAGTTTGTTTACATTTTTCTTCTAATGCATCTTTCTTTACATTGTCTTTCAGAGGAACAAGGCGAAGACATTTCACCCTACAATGGAGAAGTCCTGTTAAAATTGCACCGAGAATTTCCTGGTGATGTTGGATGTTTTGCAGTTTATTTTCTGAATCATATCACTCTCCAGCCAGGTCAAGCTATGTTCCTTGATGCCAATTTACCTCATGCTTATTTATCTGGAGGTAAACAATTTCCTTCCTTCATTTCTCCCTAATATGATTTTTTTTTCTCTCTTTATGTTGTTATAGAAAAGGATCTTTACTAAAGTTATATGACTTTATCAACTTTTGAATGGGTTGTTCTTATTAGCTAAGTGCAACAATAATGGCGTTATTTTTCACAATCAACTTTAAAGTTTGTGCAGCACCCATTTGTCAAATTTTTTTTTCTGGTTTTCTAAGCAAGGTGGGCTGCTATGAGATTTTTAGATACAATTCTATTTGTCTTGCTGTAGAGACAAGTAAACTGTTCTGGTACTTTTTGAAGATGTTTTGACTTTATAGTATTTGGAGGGATCACGCATAAGCATGTTAGCTCTGCAAGTTCCTAACAAAGAAAGTGACCACATTTTTTTTTAGCACACCCAATTGGTCAAAAAATCTGGTTGAGTGTTTTAATTCTATATTTTTCTAGAACAAGTGTGTGAGTGTTTTTTATGTTAAAAACTGTGTCAAAATTGATCCATTTGTTTTAGAACTTTCTTTGACAAGGAAATTACAAATCCCTATAAATACTCTCCTTTCCAGATCAATATGTATCTATCAAAAGAGAAGAGTTTGTGATCAACATTTTAATATTTCTTATCTATGTATGTCTGTATGTGTAGATTAGGATGCATAGTTTCTGCACTAGGCCCATGAATGTATCTACCAGATTTAGTTTTTGTCATTAAACTATATTTTTTGTTTGTTGAGGAAACATTCTCATCTTTGTTTTCATGTACAACGGGTTCATTTAGTGTTAGCTGATCAGACGGTTTCTCAATGTAGATATTCCTTTTAATTTTTTTCGATTTTGAAAGATTTGTTAGATTTTTCCAATACTTTGTAGAGTCCATCTTTATTGGGTCGCAATGATTTCTTAATCATGTCCTGAAACACAAAAACAAACTCGCTAACATTAATGTTAGGAGGTAGATATGCCATGTTGGAATGTACATGCATTTGTGTAAAGGAAAGTTTTTCCATGTGTTGTCTTAAGTGAGACACATAATTTGAAGTTGAAGTGGCATTTTGGTTGTGTGACAAATTCTCCAGGTAGCCATAAGGTTGTACCATACACCATTTCTACAGAGGTGCTTTTAATGTCTTCTTTAATTGTGGACCAGAGTCTGAGAACTATTAGTAAATATTCACTCGAGTTGGTTGGATCAGATTAAGCAGCCAGTACAGTTTTTAGTTGACGGTAGAATCTTTCCACCAAGCCATTAGTGCAAGGATGATATGCAGTAGTTTTGATGTGGGTAGTTCTCAAGGTTTGCATAAGCCATAAGCTCCTGAAAGAGTGCTAATTGAAATTGTTGGCCCCTGCCTGTTGTCATTATATTGGGTATACCAAAGTTTGAGACCCAGCATTTAATGAAAATTTTTGCTATATTTTCTGCAGAAATATCATTGATGGCATGCGAGTGAATCTGTTAGTCATTAAGATATACAAGTGTTCATTGAATGTAAGTAATGGACCTATGATGTCAACGTACACATGTGAGAAACTACCATCAAGAGTTGAATATACACCATGATTGAATTTTGTATGTCTGTGGACTTCTGTTTTCTGACAAAGAATACAATGTTTAGTCCTAGTGCAAATATCTGTGTTCATGGCCAGAAGAATCTGTCAGAAATTAGTTTTTGTGAAGCTTGTTTGCCAAGATGTGAAATGCTGTGAAAATGATTGAAAATTCTTTTTCTGCAGGAAGGAGGCACATGAAGACAAGGATAATTTTTGGAATTGTCTTATCACTAAGTGGAATAAGATATTCTGTTAAAGTTACTGAAGTGTGTTCAGAGATCTGTTTCATTGATGCATCCTTTATTTGTTCTTGTGCAATATAAACATAATTCTGGGGTTCATCAATGTTGATATTTGATACATGCAAAAGTGTATCACTGACTATATTGTCGTTTCCGATTATGTGACAAATTTCCCTGGGTATCACTTTTAGTACTTTGTGATCTGTGAAGATGATGAAATCTTGACTTTCTAAAAAAAATGATGAAAATGTCTGATGGAAATAATCAAAACATGGAGAAAAAGGAAATAGGTGTGACATCACCTTGGGTCGATTGCAACAGCAGAATCAGATATATCTGTTGACAAAATCAGTTTTTAAGTGGGATCATTGCTGATGTAGTTTAATTTGGTATAATTTATTATTTAGCAGTGTTGAATACTTTTAGAGCTTTTTGTTAAAATTTATGCCCTTGTCCTTCGACTTGAGGATGTTAATTCAGTCAGTACGTATTTGGGATGAAGTGTCTGTAATAATTAACAATGCCAACAAATCTTAGCTGTTTTAATGATGTAGGAACAGGGAAGTTTTTGATGGCCTCTATTTTGGAAGGCATAAGAATGATGCTTTTTTTTTTTTAATGTCCTAAAAATTTGATTGAGGGCACACCAAAAATGCATTTTTGAGTAATCCATATCTCTTGGATATGTTGTTTATATTCCTTGGGTGAGCTACTTGCTATTAGTATGTGGTCAATGTATGTCAAGACGAAAGGAAGACCATGAAGGACTTCATCTTTTAACCTTTGAAAGGCCTATGAATTTTGTGGGCCAAACAAAAGAACATTGAATTCAAAGAATCCAAATGGGTTGCAGATAGCTATCTTTGGCTTGTCTTCTTCAGTGATGGGAATTTGATGGTACACTTGAACTAAATCAAATCGAGAAAATATTGATGCTCCGGATAAGGAAGAAGAAAAGTCATGGATGTGTAGGATAGGATACCAATCAGGTATAATTGCAACATTCAATGTTCTGTTGTCTCCACACTGTTGCCAGTCATTATTTGTCTTTTTAGGAACAATGTGAAGAGGGGATGACCATGGTCTACTGGATGACAGATAATGCCAAGGTCTAGCATGTGTTGAAATTCCGTTTTTGCAATGTTTAGTTTTTCTGGATTTTAACGATGCAGTTTAGAATGTTCTGGTTGTCTGCAAGTGGTAATGTGATGTGTGACATAATGTTTGATTTCACCGTTATAACCAAGTGGTTTAATCATATTTGGGAATTTTTAAAAAGTGTCCTAGTATGTTGAATCACATGTAAGCAAGCCAGGGTGAATTCCTGTTGTGTCGCTTCCCACAACAGATGTGTTTGTATTGTTATCAATCAAATAGCAGTTCTTTAAATCCACCAAAATATTGAAGTGTAAAAGAAAATCAGCACTGATAAGTGATTTCACATCTGCAATTACAAATGTCTAAGGAAAATTGTTTCATTCCAAAATTTATGTCTAATGCAAAGGTGCCAAAAGTTTAGATTGTAGTGCCATTTGCAGCTTGTAAAAGGAGGTTCTCTAAGTTGATGGAGGAATAACACTTATTTTTACTCCTGTGTCAATTAAAAATTTTCTGTTTGATGTAAAGTAGGTGACCTGTTTTAGTGTTACCTGTGGGAGTAGTCACTTGCTGGTGTGGTCTTTTAAATCTGTAACAAGAGAAATAATTTACCTCAGAGTTCAAAGCAAGTGCGAACATATCTTGCATGCAGGTTGTTGACAGTAAGAAACATAGCCATTCTTGGAGGTGCAATAATAGGACACCTGTCTTGTCTCTGGTAAGATGAGATTTGTAATGTATGCAAATTTCAGCTGGCCTGAACTTGCATAAAAGGAGGAATGTCAGTTGCAAAGAGTGTTGTGGTTTTGCAGACTACTAATATAAGGACGGACAGAGTGAAGAAATGAATTAAGCAGCAAGTGAAGAAGAAAGACCTGGTTTCTGAAATCACCTACTATGACAGTTGGGAAATTGAATACCTGAATCCATTTCCTTCAATTCTACAAGCATTTTCAGCACTATGGTGAAAGTTTGCATAAGTAGCAATATCATAAAGCCATTTTCCGGCAAGGGTGATGTGGTGGCATGGCTGAAAAAGGTTAGGCTGGTGTCGAGATTTCAGTAGTTGGATGATGTGACGAGTCTGCTACTATTGTACCTAGTAGGGGACCCACGAGCCTTCTATATGGAGATGAAGGAGGATGATCAAAAAGAAACCCAGTTAAAAGACATCATACAAAACATGGTTTGACACATTTACATGCCTTTTCATGGAACATGAAGTAATAATAGCATAGGTATTTTCCTGCAGGTGATTGACCCTTGTTGAAGTTCTTGCTTTGTGCAGGTCTGTGAAAGTCAGTTTGTGATTGACCATTTATATCCTTTCTACATCTTTTGCATAGGTTTCAGACTGCTTTGTTTTCTTTGTTGAAACTTTCTGATGACAGGTGTCTGCAATCCTATGGATGTGCAGAGACGGTGTCTTTTCTTCGGTGGTAACTTCTCAAACTACAGCTTACACATGATGCTTTCATCCATGTGTCCACAACCCAGAAGACTTCATGAACCACAGAAGTTGAGAACACTTCCTGTCTCCTATTGAGACATTTAGAAGTTCTCTCAACTTTGTATTGTCCTATCTTTCAAGTTTTTGGAGAATTGCTTCTATCAGCATGTCGAATTGCTTTTCTGTACATGGATGTTCTGGGAGGTCTTCTATTTCCTTGGCAATTTTGTTCAGGAGGGCCTCTACAGTGCGTGTGTGTGTGTGTGTGTGTGTGTGTACATAACTCATTGTGAGGTAATTCTTCGATTGATGAAGATGGCTTTGAGCTGGTTGAACCAACTCTTGGTCTATTTATGTTAAAAAGTGGAACATGAAGAGTTATAGAGTTCTGATATTCTGGTGACAAGTTCTTTTCCATAGTTAATGTGTTGTTATACTTGAGTTGAAAAGATTGATTATTGTTGAAGATTTGTGCTGGTGATGTAGAATGTCTGTTTTCAAATCCTGTGTTAAACTGTTGTCACTGTTATTTGTTGGGGACTAATGTTAATAAAAATGTCACAACACAAGTGCTACAAAATAGAGAGGTTTTATTGGATAGATCTGAAAACAAAAATTGAAATTGTTTGTGTCTTAAGTCACTGCAAGTAATGGTGAATTATCAGCAGCCACTTGGAGTTGAAGGGTTATAGTCGATGGTCATAATTTGATAGAGGTTGTCAAGTAAGGTAGGCTGCCATGGGATTTTGAGACAATTGTATTCTTCTTGCAGTAGAGACAATTAAACTGTTCTGGTGCTTTATGTGAAGATATTTTGACTTTTTAGTATTTGGAGAGATCACACACCTCTGCATTAGCTCTGCAAGTTCCAAGTGACCATGTATTTTTTTAGCACACCTGATTAGTCCAAAAATGTTGTCAAAGTTGGATTTTTTCCAAATTCCTGATTTTTCTAGAACATGTATGTGGGTGTTTTTTATGTTAAAAAATTGTGCCAAAATTGATCCATTTGTTCTAGTACCTGCTTTGACGTGGAAATTGCATCATTTCATATATGTATGTATATATATATATATATATATATATATATATATATATATAAAGAGATTAAAAAAAAACAAAAAAAGTAGTTTGAATTTTGGGAATTACCTCTCTTAATTTTAGAACAAACACACTAATTAGATAATCCATTACAACCAATGAATGAAAAGACAAGTACAGGGATTTTCTTTAACAACAAAAAAAAGACTGAAAATAATTGAACTTGTTTAGAAACAGGATCCCAAAAGGAGTAGACAAGTCCTCCTGTTAAAACTCTGTTCTGAAGTGGTTGAAGCTCCCCACCGGATAGACTGGTCTGAGGACTATTTAGAACAGTACTCGCTCTAGACTGTGTCTGTAAAACAAATACGACTAAGGTTATTTACATTAGTTGGCGTACTGTATCTCTCTTGGAAAAAAATCTCTTATTTTACATGTTGACCTTATTTCATGACATAACAGATTTGAAGTACATGAAGTATATAAACAATTGTTTGAAAGAACACGATATGAAATATAACAAGTGGTTTAGTTTGGTATTTCCAGGTTACCAAATATAACAGGTACTTGAATATCAGTGGTTACAATTATAGAAATGTGACTAACAACAAAGATAAGAATGCTAGTTTGAAAAAAATTAGTCTATAATGGCATTTATAGGTTCAATTGTCCATCAGTGACTAGTACTTTCATCAGTGGGGTGACAATAATTTTTGTTTACAGATTATGTTAGAACTTTTGGAAAATCTTAGTTTAAATTTATTAAATATTCTTAGTATTAGTTGGTACTTTTTAATCAATTTCAATTTGTATATCCATATAAATGCTCATCAATCATCACTTCTTAGCTTTCACTTATATTTGCGAGCAAACATTTTCAAGAATGAAGCATAAGTTGAAATAAAGAAAACGATAGTTTTTAGCAAAATTCTTTAGGTTTGAAATTTGGAAGATCACATCTGACTTAAGATTGGAAAGCCAATAATCACTTTGAAGATCATTGAGCTCAAGTTGAAGCTTGTCTGGAGTTTCATCAACAAATGTGAATGGAGATGATTACTCTCTATTATTTTGATATCATTGAATCTATATGAAAATTCAGTATGAAGATTTGTTCACTGGGAATTATAATTGTTTAGCTTTTTTGCACAAACCAAAACTTTCTATAGTTTTAAAAGGCATAAGTTGCTTCTGTTCCATTTGTTAGGAAAACAATAGTAGTTAATTCATAAATGCCATCCTGTTATTAAACATGTCATATACAAACTTTTCTTTCTTTTGCAAGTTTCTATTAAGTTCATTTAAATTCATGAGTAAATCTACAAATGCAAAATCTATTATCCATTTTTTATCAGATGATTTTTTTTTTCTTAATTTAAAAAAAAAGCCATTTATCAAATTCCATACTCTGTTGAAAAATCTTAACTGGCATATATTTATGTGGAATGAGACATCAGTGTGTTCTGCTTGCTGTTGTTCCAAATATTTGCAAACTGACTGTGTTTTAAGCCATGTTTTTCTTTTGTAATTCATATTTGCAATTAAACTTTAAAAATTTCCAACATAGGGATTCTTTATGTATGATACTGTGCAAAAAAGTGATTTCCTTTTCAATAATCATTTTATTAACCTAATTCTAGATTCTTTTCAATAGCCCTTTATTTTTCCTGTTAAACTTTAGGATTCTGTTATATCCATCAGTTTTTCCCATTATAAGCCTGACTTGTTTACACAGTTCAACTTCAAACAAATCTTTGCTTTTTCCTTAGTTGCATTACCACTAGCACTTCTGTCAGTTCAAAAGTGTTATGCCATAAATGAAAATGAATTATTGTTCTATCTTTCATCAAGCACCACTGAAAGAGTGTAAAATTTTGAACTCTTTTTTTTACTGTGATTGAATGTGTCTAGCAATATCTTCTATTCACCTGATAATTGGCTTGAATTTTTATACTGTTCTATTTTTTCTGTGTTTATTCAGTTATACAATCTTTAATAAATTCTGCTTCTGAAGAAGGCTTATTATACTTACCAATTTTATCAGCAATAATGTAACTAACCTAATATTGTCATTAGTTATAAAAAGGCTTTCCATTTATTTTTTATTTTTAGACCTTCATTTGACTTACCAATTCATTAACTTTTTCTCTTCTTTAGCTGAAAAATTAATACTCTTTTGCAAGTTTAGTATCAAAGCGATGCTTTAGGTTATAGTCTTTTAAGACAGTGACTGCTTGTTGACATGATATGAATTAGTTTACCATTTATGTCACTAAAAAAATATTTGTATTCCCACTTTTTGACTTATCTTTAAATTTGTTAAATGAAGTGTGTGTGTGTGTGTGTATATATATATATATATATATATATAACCACATAAAGAGGAGTTCACAAATTGACATAACATACAAACAATATATGTGCCTGAATAAACTGTGTACAAAACACTGTCTGCTGTACTTCTCATGTTGAAAAATATAGATAATATTTCAAAAACTCATTACATTTCGGAATAAACTTTTATCATCACTCATTTAATTTAAAAATAAGATAATGATAAAAACTACAATTATAACAGGATCTAATTTTATTTTTTAAATATACAAATCTGAACCCCTAATGGCACATAATAAAAATGAAAAATGACAAACCTGGCAGCTCTCCAAAATCTAAAATGCTTGGATTTGAAATGATCACTTGCTATTAACTATATATGAATTGGAATAATAGAAATAAGTAATATTTTTTCTTCTGTTCTGTGAAGGAAGATATCAAAAGGCTTTTTATAACTTAGAATTGCAGGCCACATGTTGATACTCCTGTTCAAAAATATAAAAGCCAGTTTTGTACATGTAATCTCGGATTGTGAAAAAAAAAAAATTTTATCAATCCAATCCATTTGGTTTATTTTAATTTTTTTTCAGATTGCATGGAGTGTATGGCTTGTTCTGATAATGTTGTCCGTGCTGGCTTGACTGTCAAGTATGTTGATGTGCAAACATTATGCAAGATGTTGGATTACACTGGACGACCCCCACAAAAAGCTATATTCTCTCCCATTCAAGATACAGAAGATCCTTATGCTACTATCTTTAAGCCTCCTGTTATAGATTTTGCTGTCATACGTATTGAGGTGAGATTAAATGACATTAAAAAATCGTTTTGTTACTTAAATTGAACTTTATCTATTCAGTCATATTTTTGAATGACCATTTTTAATGTAGTGGAATTTAATTCTGAGAACATAATTATATAAAATTGTCTTTTATACAGATTTTGTCAAAGAAAAATATTAAAAGATTATTTTCTTTTGGGCTAAAATGATAATTACAACTGTTGATCATTTCATTCTTTTTAGGTAATTTAAAAAAAAAAATCACAGCTAAGCAACATGATAAAAATGAAAATTTGATTTAATAGGATTTTATCGTAGAAATAATTATTTTAGCATCCCCACTACCAGGCTTTTTTTTTTTTTTTTATTTTTTATATTCTTTTTTTTTTTGATAATCTCATATTCTGACTTAGTTAAATTTTAATATAAAAACAAAAGTGGCAAATCTAAAAAAACAATACAAAAACTTTTCAGAAATCTTGATTTACATCTCAAAATTGAGGAAAAGTAGCGGGGGTTGTTGAGTTGTTAAAACTTCCAAGTCAGTTAAATTGATTTTTGTTTTCTTTTCTGAAAGCAAGTAATACTTTTCCTCTCATTGGATTAATGTTTAGCTTTCTTTCTTTCTCTCCTCTTTGCAGCTTCCCGAAGATGTTGCACAGTATCAACTAAGACCACTCAATAATGCCAGCATCTGTATTGTAATCAGTGGGAAATGTGAAGGAACAACTCAGTCATTGCCTCAGCCTCTCAAACTTAATTCAGGATCTGTCTTTTTTATATCTGCCTGTGAAACTCTCACTCTTAAACTGGAGTTAGGCAGTATGCTTATTTTCAGGGCTTATCCTAACCTTTAATTTTTTTTTTTTTTTTTTTGTTTAATTTTCTATTTTGTTTTGTTTTTGTCCTTCCCTCCCTTAAAAACTACTCCCCCACCCCACCCCAAAACACAAAATGATGGAGGTTCATCCAGTAGTAAGTGCTGTACTGTTGTTTAAGGACATTCTTTTTTTCCTCTCTTAAGTTTTGCTGGATGACTTAAAGGAGTCATTTATACATAAACTGACAGTCTTCTTGGATCATCTGTTTAAGCAAAGACTCACTCCCTTGGAACATAGAAAACAACCTAGGGGCTTATCCCCCCTTCCCCTACACCACTCAAAAAAAAAAAAAAAAAAATGTATGTATGACACCTTTTTAAAGCTCAATAATTGAATAGTTTTTCTTTTGGAAGAGACATGAAAAAGCTCAAACAGTTTTCTTTGAACCTCTTTATTTTTGACTCAATAAAAAATTTTTTTAAATTTTCTCTTATTAGTTGGGTGTGCAGCTCTGCCTTACCAGTTAGAAAAAAAAAAAAAAGGCTCCAGTAGCAACTAAGAATTGTATTTTGTTAAATGCACCAAGGAAACTATTTGAGCCTTTTACTGTCAGGTAATTTTATAGATTTTATATTTTAATCTTAAAATTTGTTAGCAGAATGATAAAATCTAATTAGCAATTATAAATTGGATTTTAGGATTGGAATTATGTTTTAAAAAGAACTATCCTCTTAATAGATTAAGTTTTGAAAAAACCTCTCAGTAATACTAAATGAGCTTGAATGGGTATCTATTTAATAGCTGTTTAGAAAGGAGCATAACATCTAAGAATTTTTTTTTTTTTTTTTTTAATTTAAAAAAAAAAAAAAAGTTGACAACTTCTTTGAACAAGGAATTTTTTTCTTACCAGCTCATTGCTAGGAATAATGTGTCACTGAATGTAAGTTTTAGATTTATTAGATACTGAAAACCCCTTCTTCCCCCTCTTTTCTAAAATTTGGTAACAGTTAAGATATATTCGACAGTATTAAAACATGTTTAAACTTTTTTTTTTATAAACTCATTATCCATTATAAGAAGAGTATTTCTTTGATGGTTAAAAAATAAAAAAAAATAAAAAAAATCCCTTGTGCTCTATTTATTAATAAAAACAGGACAAAAAAAATCAGAATTTGAAAAAGTTGCTTTGTATAGCCAAAACTTTAATCTACTTTGTCACTATTCAATAACAAGGAAATTATTATTTTAAGCCTTTGAAATATGAAACTAATGTAGTCCCTGAACAATTTAGATATGATCCCTCTCCCCCTTGAATTTTGTTTATCTGCAAATAGTTTATCCTTCTTTGTGTTTATGTATGCAAGTGTGGGTCTTCATTTTGGTGTACTGTTTGCTTTTTTGTAGAATTGCATCTTTTATTTATTGTTGTAAATTTTATTTCTCCCTTCCCAGTTTTTTTTTCCCCTGTGGCTATTGTCTTGTTCCTCTCCCTTAAACTGGTCTCTGGCAGGAGCCGTTTTTAATTGGTTCATCATGCATTCATTCCTAGTTACTGCTTCAGATGTTCACTCTATAGGATTTCATGACTGATAACAATATGGCTTCTCTAATTTCCATTTCACCCCACACATACATACACAGTTTGAGCCTTTCCATATTGACGCCTTAATAAGCAGTCTTAGTGGGAAATGATACTGAATTATCTTTGCTTGTTGCAATCTCTTTGAAAAGAACAGGCCACTATGATAACCCTTTTAAAAATAAAATAAAGAAAACAGATTATCCAAACTTCTTGCTGGTGAGGGAGTCATCTTTTTAGCCTGTAGCAAAAACTGAACTCTCTTGGAACATTTGGCAGGAAGTATTGATAAAGCCTGTCTTTTCCACCTATTGTTCCTTAGACCAAAATTTTAAAGATATCAATTTCATCATTAGATTTTATCCCAGCTCTCTTTTCTAACCATTCCACTACCCACTTTTCCAGAATGCTGTTTTTTTTTACCCTCCCCCTCCTCAGTCACTTCTATGAAGTTATTATTGTGGAATTTGTATTTGATTTGTCTCCACAAAATTGACATGGAAATAAAATAAAGGTAGGCCTTTTATGCTTGGAGAGAATCTATTTTGGCTTCTTTGGTGTCAAGTTCATTGGATGTCTTTCTAGACCCAAAACTGGTGAGTAAATAGCTCTGTAATTAGTTTCTACATTTTTTTATTCATGAATAAATTGAATGAGTAAAAAGAACAATCTGATTGTGTCTCTTCTGCTTAAATTTTTGTGCTATGTGGAAATGTTAAACCTGGGTTATAATGAATTAGTTTGGTAAGGTTCTGAACATGCAGTCAAGATTTGTTTTGGGAAGTGGAGGTATCTTCCTTGAGTATTTGAATAACTGTCATTTCTACTCCTGTAAGGCTGGTGTAACACAGCTCATTTGTCTAATTTTTGGTCAGTGTTTTGTTTTAAATCAGTTGAAAAATCAAGACAAACAACAAAATTTTTTTTTTTGAGAAATTTCTCAATTTGGGAATTATTTATTTTGTTTTGAAAGACTTTTTGTGTAATTGGGGGGGGGAGAAGAAAAAAAAGAAAAAAAAACTGTTCTGTCATCCTGTTTTCAAATCAGTAACAGCAGTGTCTCAGATACTCTTTATTTCCAAGGAATGTCTTAGAAGAACTAAAATATGGTGGAGTTTGGTTTTCTTACTAATCAGAACTGGATTTCAACTACAGTAGTAGACAACATAACCAATTGAGGGTATTTCAAATTTTCAGGCACAGGAGAGAAGAATAATCACCAAGCCCTAGATAAAACTTTTAGGACAGATCTGTTTGGGGTGGGAGGAAGTGAACTTTTGAAGTGTTTTTTTTTTTTTCTTTTTTCCCCCCCTCTCTAGATTTATTTACAGAAAGGTTGTTCATTAACAATAAATAACAAAATAGAAGTTGCAATAAATCTTAGCATTTCAATTTTCATGTAAATATATTCATAAAAGTGAATGTTTTTTTTGTAATTGTGACATTTGGGAAGGGTGCAAACAAGAAAGGTCAATATTGAAAATTGGTTGAGGCTGCAACTGTCTTCACTTTAAAAAAAATTCTATTCCCTTGAACCACACAAGAAGGCACTGGGCAAGGGGTGATTTGAAGGAAAGGGTTATCAACTCATGAGAAAAATCTTTACCTGCATATGACAAGATTTTGATTATTGCAAAAAGTAATCCAAATTGTCAGTTGAAATTATTTTTGCCATATTTGATTTTCTTCTGTAAATGGCAATAAAGATAAGTAGTTGAGTTCTGCTTCTCACCTTCCATAAATTAGAAGAGCAGAAAAATTAACTAACTGATAAATAATGGTCTCTCTAACTCACACTTTGAATTTAATATTAGAACCAAAAGAAAGGTTCATTGGTTTTTTTTTTTTTTTTAATTTTTTTTTTTTTGGGGGGGGAAGGAATGGTCTGCTCATCCTTGAACTAATTTAACGAAGGATGAGCAAAAACTTTTTCTTTTTAGAATTGAGATGGAAGGAATAACAATTGTAATGTGTGGGAAGGGGGTTCTAATACTTGGCATCACCAAATTGACCTGCTGATAAATTGTCTTTATAAAGGGGCAAGGTTGGTGGATTTTTTTTTTACTGAAATGGTGCAAGGTAAGGGAGGGAAGAATGTGTCTGACCACTGTTGCTGCAAGTGATGATGATTTAACTTAAGTCACTGCCTCTGCTGGATTTTTTTTTCTTTCCTTATCACCATCAATTTCCACTCCTTAAAGTTATTGATTCTGCCAGGGAAGAGGAGTGCCTGTAACAGTTTTAAGCACACAGATGGTCAAAGGAACTGCTGTCAAAATGGGTGTTTTTTTTTTGTTTTTTTTTTCCTTCTTTCAAGACAAAAAGAATCAAGTCGTACATTTCAATGAAGAACACTGCTTACATCCCACATCTGAAAGAAAGATGTCAAAAATTATTCCGATTCTTTTCTTTGAGTTTTGGTATTTGCAGACTTAAATATTTCTTCCCCACCCATCCATGTAAGTTTTTGCTAACATTTTCTTTATATACACAAGGCTTGAATTATATGTTGCAACATTGATTTTTGCCAAAGTCAGTGGAAATGAGTTACTCTCAAAGCTAAAACTAGATTAGTAGAAACTATGAGAATTTTATATAGTAGTTAACTCAAATAATTTTGGTAATTCTTTACATATTTTGGAGGGGGGGATATTTTCTTAACTGAAGAGAAAAAAAATAGCCTACCTTGATGACTCTGTCCTTTCCAACTGTGAGGAGTCGTTTACGAGTGGCATCCAAGTGCATATACACAATGCTGTGTTTGGCGTCATGAAAAGTAGCAAGAGGGGCTCGCCTGAAAAAGGCATTGGGTTTGAATAAAATGTCAAAAAATAAGGATTTTCTGTTCTAGAAAAAAAATAAATAAAATTGCAATCAAATTCACCCCACTAAGCAGTGGGACAATGGCAGGCTTGGAAGAAAAGTAAACACAAAATATTCTATCAGTATTCATTTGCTCAGCAGTTAAAACTTTGAAGCTTGTGAAGTACAATTTTATGTTCCAACAGACTCTTTCACAGACTGATACCTTCAATGGAACCCCTTAAATTGACTTTAGCCCGGTTTTTCGCAAACCTCTTTTTATATCAGCAATTTGACCATATGCACTTTCATTATGCTATGTTAAGTTAAACTATTGAAAATACCAAATGTAAACATCATTCACTTGCTAGCATATCAAATAAATTAACCAATCTATACATACATCATATGATAGGGCTAGCAGACAGCAATGTTTATGATTCTAGTCAACAAATCCAGCCCTTAAAAAGGACCACCAGAACATATTGGCTTGGTTTCATTAATAATTAATAGTCCTGACTTTAGGATAACTTGTAAGGGGACGTTTGAGTAATACTCACTCTTCTTCTGTTATTCCAGAGAAACACTGATCACAAACCCGTACTGCATACTCATAGCCAAGTGGAGGGATGGTACACCTATTGTCACTGCATTTGCCACAGACAGCACGCCCACACTTACGACAGTGATGCTGTAAAGTAACAAGGGTTATTCTGAATTTTATGAAATATCAATGTATCAGATTAATTCAAACAAATAAATCAAAAAGCATAATAATGAACCAAAAGTTTCCTAAATGACAATCAGGTAGAATGATCAAAAAGGAACTTTAAAAAAATGATAAACAATTTTAGATATGATAATTTGTAAGAAATTATTCACACTTAGTTGCACAAAGTATCCAAATTTAATAATCTCTCAAAATAAAGAAATCTTGACAGCAACCAAATATTAATTTAGTGAATGTAGTTTTTACAAAATGAACCCCAAATTCTTAAAACCAGATCAACTGAAGTTGATAATTAAAGATAGTCATGAAAGTTTTGGAGCACTATAAAAAAACTACAATTGTCCTTCTCTCAAATTTAAAAATAATACATAAAAGGTTTTAAAGTTGTGTCTTGTCTGCTTCCTCACCTGTCTGTTTCCAATCACTTTTTGCTCCCACATCTTTTGGACATTCCAGAAGAATGGGGCGTCACACTTCTGGCAAATATCACTTTCAGCCCAGTCAGGAGTCTTAAAAAAAATAAATAAATAAATAAATAAATAAAAGATGCAGAAACTGTAACGATTATCCAAAAATATAATTCAGTACCTTTCTGTTAGTAAAATAATCTTTTCTACAAAGATTCTATAATTCAATTTTTAAAACTATGTTTTCAAATCATACTATTTGGTGCATCATTTTAAGTAGCTTTTGTATCTTATTTTTCTATATCAGTCCAAGTTGCCTTTCCACCAAATATCAAAGCTTTTTTCAGAAACTAAAAAAAAAAAAATTTTTAATTTGTTTAATCATACAGTATAAAACAAATTGATTAGTTTTACCAAACAAAGGTTATATTAGTTAAACTCATTTCAAGAAGAATTTTTATTATTTTTGTTTGATTTGTGAAATGCCCACTCAGCCGAGTCCAAGATTTGATAATGGGATCCTCACTAGATGGACAAATGATCAATGGCTAACTCGGCATCCTAAGATTTTTCATTTTGCAGATGATAAGCGAGGAAAACGGACATCCATGGACAAAGAAAGAAAAATGTGTATATCAGCATGTGCAAAAAAAAAAAAAAAAAAAAATCACCCTATAAGAACTAGATTTTTTTTCTCTGTAAAAGCATGGCATATGTAGTTGAAGAGAAAGAAAAGGAAAGACAGAGACATTAATGGAAAAAGGAGGAAGAATCAAAAGGACAGACTGACTGAAAAACACCCAAGTGACTTATGTGTGTAAACAGTGGGTGGGGAGCTTCAAAGGTAAGGAATCCGCCTTCATACTACCCCATTCTCAGCACCTGGCCACAAAAATTAATACTTGAAAAATTTTAAATAAACTGTTGAGTGGAACTCCTTATAGCTGTTGGTTTGGTTTTGTTGGTGGAAAGGGGAGAATATTTTCCCCTTCTGTCTCTTTCCCACGTTTTTTTCAGTAATCAGAAGGTTTTTAAAGAAAATTTAAAATTTGAGAAGTTTTACTAAACTTTTTTCATGTGCTGTGTGAACCTTTGTGAAGATCTGAGACCAGAAATAAGGATGGCAAGGACCAAGGATGTTGGTCAATTAAGTCAAAGAGTTGGCAGTCTAAGAGAGAGACTGAGAAATGAAGAGTGATGACCAGTGTGAGTCAGCATTTTTAGTAGCTGTTTAGGATTTTCACTAAGTTCTCAGCCAGCCAGCCATTACCTTCTTATGTTGTGCTATTTTAAATTTGTTTTGTCTTTTCTTCTTTCCTCCCTGTTTTTTTTTTTTTTTATTACTTTTTGTTCAACTTGTGAAATAAAACAACAGGATCCTTACTAGATGGCCGGATGATCACCAGCCAACCGGCCCTGTGGGCTTATACTACAAGTAATAATTTGGTCAAATACTGATTAACTTCTTGGCTTAAAAATAAATAAATAAATAAATTCATAAGAAAACACCAAGCCTTTTTCCAACTGCCAAAGCTCACAACTTTTTTTAGTTTGACAAACCAGTTTAAAAAAATAAAAAATAAAAAAAAGCTAAAGAGAATCGCTGATTTTACTTACTTCTACTCGTTTACCATCCATATTCCAAAATGCAACCATACAGTCATCTCCTCCAGACAAGCACTGATTAGAAATTGGGGAGTAAATCAAACATTGAACTTTATCACTGAAAAGATAAAAACGTTTTTTTTTTGTTTTTTTTTTTTAAATATCAAATACTATAAATAAAACCTGAATTAAGGGTCAGAATTTATTCATTAAAATAGCTTCTATCAACAATTTCCTTTCACAAAATTCATAATCTAAAAATCTCTGGATTTGGAAAAAAATAGAGAAGATTCTGCCTCTTTGTTTAAAGAACAAGTTCATCAAAATGGTTCTGTAAACTGAGATTATTTGGAAAAATTCTTCTCAACTAAAATGCATTATTTCTATTGTATTCAGATAAAAGTCAGCATTAAACTCAACAGGTTAATTTGTTCAAGAAAACCTTTAAGCCAAAGCCAACTTTCCTAAACCTTTCAAAACTTCAGTAATTTCTTTTTAGATAAACTACCCCAAAACACTTAATTCAGATTGCTTCTGCAGAATTATAACTTTTTTAATTTCCAAGAGCATTATGTCTTATGTGCTTCACAGAGAAAACCATCTTCAGGAGGGTCAAGTCAGTTGAATTTTGTAAATTTATCCATTTAAAACTGTATAAACACATGCCAATATTACTATTATTTAAAATATAGATAACTTTAACATTTTCCCTATCAGATTTCAGATATTACTTAAAGGATTACTAAATATATGATGAATAAATTGTGATGAGGATTCTATGATTTAGAAAGAGCAACTGGAAATTCCAAAACAATGATTTTTCATTTAGCTTTTTTCTTTTAAGGTCTTTCCTCAACATTCTGTAATAAAACTAAAAATTACAAATTGGTAAATTGTTCAGAATATTAGAAACATCATTGTTAGCATTTGAAAATGTTCCATTGCAGTGGGAGAATAATTTTGTAGTGTAACAAAACAAAAATACCAATTTGAAGAGTCATTGATTTTAAAATGTTTGATGACTTCTGAACTTGAAAGAAGAAAATGTTTTTCATGAATTTTGCCTTTGATATGAAAGACAATAAAAATAAAACCCAAGTTTGGTGAGAGAATGAGTCAATATCAATAGCCAATTGAAACAAAGTACAAAAAAAAAAACAAAAAAAAAAACTTACTGATGTCCTTGCAATTCAAAGGCAGTTCCTCTCCTGCCTCCAATGTCCCACACAATAATTGATTGGTCAAAACTTCCTGAAAACAACAAACTTCGACTGGGATCCCAACTCAAGCTACGTACACTACCTTAAAAAAAAAAAAAAAAAAAAGTTTTACTATAACTGGTCTATTTTATACACAAAAATTACTTTGAATATTTTACTATCAATGTTTTCATTCTTGTTGCAATTTATTTCTGTTATGAGTTTTACATTCACTTCATTATAAATGAATCTTGTGTATGTTTTTGAAAAAAGCAAATTTTTTTAATAAAAGTAAACTATTTAAAATGGCAGAAAATCAAACAGGCTTGAACAGAGATCTGTCATCAAATTTTTGCTGGCTGAGAAGTGGAAGTCATGTGAAATCTAAAGAAAAATATCTGATATGTACAGAGAAGAATGTTTTAGTTAAAATATTTACAAATGGGTTAAACATGGGTTTTCCACTGCAAATCCAAGTCAAAAAGACCAGAGTGGAAACATACCCACCCTCCAGTAAAGTTCTGATAGCAGCAATCATTAAAGAAGGTCATGCTAACATGAAGTCCCATCACTCTCGAACTGTAAACAGTGCTTCCTTTTGCCAACTCCTTAGGCAATATTTCACCTTATTTATTGAAGGACTTAAAGTAAAACCTTTTGGTTTATCCTAATATCACTAATTGATAGTTTCCAAGTGAAATCAATTATCATATTTCTCCTAAAACAATATAAAATCTCAGAGGAAATACCATTTATATACGGGGATCATTAAATAAGTTTCCAGACTTTTTTCGTATGGGCACTTTTATTGATTGTACACACGTGAAACTCTAGTCCCCTTCGAAATAATCTCCTCCAGCTGCAATGCACTTGTACCGGTACAACAACTTCTGGAAGGCCCCAATGAAGTCACAGCCTCTTTCATCTCCTCAATTGTCTCATAAAGACAGCCTCTGAGCTTAGGGAATAACCAAAAGGTCTCAACTATAGGGAGGGTGAGGAACTGTCTTGATGCCCATCTTGCTCAAATAGTCTGTGACAAGGATGGAGTTGTGGACTGGTGCATTGTCCTGGTGGAAATGCCACTGACCTGATTTGAAGAGTGCTGGCCTCTTCTGACCGAATCTCTTCCTGAACTCCCTTAAAACCTCAACATAGTAACCCTAACCCTTTGGCCAATCAACTCCGGTGTATTGACTTCCT
This sequence comes from Sepioteuthis lessoniana, assembly GCA_963585895.1. NCBI lineage: Eukaryota > Metazoa > Mollusca > Cephalopoda > Myopsida > Loliginidae > Sepioteuthis > Sepioteuthis lessoniana. The sequence continues at coordinate 21,576 of CAUZXS010003987.1, read as the reverse complement.
TACTCCTCCCACACTTCTCATCATCTCCCTGCCTTCCTTAAATCTCTTATGCCACTCAAAAACTGATGCTCGATCCATGCAAGTTGCTCCAAAAGCAGTCTGAAGCATTCCATACGTTTCTGTGGCATTTTTTCCAAGTTTAAAACAGAATTTTATTGCATATCGTTCTTCTAAAGTGTCCTCATGTCCAGATTGCATTTTTGAAATTCACCAACTGTGACAATCAGGCTTTAGTAGGGTGTATTCCAATTACTGCTGTAGCTGTTTATTTGAACCTGAAATCATAAAAATTGGTCAGTCATCTCAGATGTATAGCAATAACATACTGAATTTTCAAGAGTCTACAACAATTTTAAATGCCTGTACAAAAGAGTCTGGAAACTTATTGAATGCACCACATACAAGTAAACAAATCTTAAGACATTGAAAGTGAAATTGAGAATAAAATATACTTTACCTGAATGACCTTTAAAAGTTGTTATCAGATCAAAACAATTGTTCTTTACTTTCAGCACTGATATGTGACCAGAATAATCCCCAACAAAGGCATATTTGGATTGTTCATCAAATCTACACACACAGATAAAGAAACATAAAAAGGGAAACAGGAAAAAGTTAATGAATTTACTAGCAGAAAATATGAAATTAAATTTTGAAGCCAGAATTAATAGGATTTGAACACCACTTGGTAGGCCAGTAACAGTCAGGTTAGTTATCAATTGTCTCCCAGAAAGAATCAGGTATGTAACATCATTCTAAGTAAAATTAACATTTTTATGACTGTGGTAAATTCACAATCAATTATAGATTTTAATGAAAACCAACCTGTAAAAGTTTGACAAGAAAAGTTATTTTCAGTATTAAAAGGAAAAGCCTTCAAAAATGTTTATGAAATATAAAACAAGTTCTTTTATGACTAAAAATAAATAAATACTCATACTGTACCTCCATTTTTGATTTACAATTAAAATTTAATAAATTGATCAGAGATTAACTAATTAAGATATTTTGTCCTAAATTCAAAGGATTGAAAATTTGGATAAAGCAACAAAAAAAAAGAAAAAAAAAAAAAAAAAAAAAAAAAGAGAGAGCTATTTCCAATATGATTTAATCAAATGGTTTTCTTTACATCTTTTAGGTATAGACATGACCGAGACAAATTTTATAAGAATATACTCCTGAAGTTTTCAACAATACACATGTTCTTTTGTCTACCATCTCCGAAATGAAGATTAATACACCTGATGAGATATTGCAGGGAGAGTTGAATCATGCCTCATTCAAAATTACCATTTTTCCAATTAGTACATTTATCCACAATTCCAACAATAAATAAAGATTAAGATAAGTAATAGAGAAGAAACAATTTGTTAATAAGATGAACCTTGCTCAGTACTTAGATAGGTAATCACTTAGGAAAAAATAGGTACTGTACACAATCAATTTGCTGTCTGTGTACCAAACTAAGCAAAGCTGAGTAAATCTTTTTTTATAAGTATTGATAAAAAATAGTGATATGCTTTCTGAAGGATACTGTAGACAGAGGCACCAAGATGTGGCCTGATAACCACCTAATCGCCGACCAGTTTCAGAACAGTGCCATTGAAAATATCGGTCACGTCCACAGCTTAAAACCCATTCACAGCTCAAAGAGAAAATGATGGCAGTCACTCTTCCAAGATGGGCTGGAAGAGAAAAAGATAAATAATGTCAAACAAGATCTGACAACATGAGCATAAAAACATATCAGAAATCAAATTTTCCTTTTTCTTCTCGCCCCCCTCTCCATCATATTCTTTTTATAAGATGAACAATGCTTAATCACAGATGATGACCAAACAAGGATGATGTTTTTTTTAACTTTTTAATAAAAAAAATAAATAAATAAATAAAATTTAAAAAAAAATAAAAAAATCTCCATTAGCAGTTAACATTGTTGGTGAACTTGATTTGCATTGAGTGTCCCATATCTCCGGTCTAAATGAGGCTAAGCTAAATAAATGACAATTTTGGAAAATGTTTTGGACAACTAGACCTCTTCATGTCATTGTTGGTGTTGTTATATGATTTCAGCCAATCCATTTTTCAGCCTTTGTCAAAAGGCTGTTATAATCCAAAAGAAAAAAAAAAAAAAAAAACGTGAGGATCTCCTACAGACCCATTAAAAAAAACAAAAAAAAAAAAAAAAAAAACACAACAACTGGTACAGAAAAAATTTGGTCATAATAAATTGTATATTAATACATCTCTGGTAGTGGAAGCCAGGGCAGGGAAGTTCTCCAATACCTATGTTCTTAAGCAAAGAAAATCAGGGTTGAAATTTTTATTTGACTGACTTAAGCACTTAGATGAACTGATGTACATCCCCTCAGTCACTTTCTTCACACCCTAAAGATCCTCCATGTCAGACTCTACTCCATAAGTAATGCATACCTTTTCACTTCAATATGATCTACTAAACCAGATTTCTCCACCTCATCTCTGGTTATAGCTTTCTTGTTTTTCTTTAGTCTGACTTTATAGAAGCAACTGCTTATATATATATATATATATATATATATATATATATATATATATATAAATAAATGCTATTGATGAGTTTTTTTTTTTAATTCTCTCACACAGGCCAACCAACAACAAAAATGCCAAAAAGAGGTTGAATTGTTATCAACAGAATGACAACTCTCATACAATCTTATTTGTTATGGTTTAATTGTTAGCAGGCTAGTAGTAGAGATCAGTTATTAGTTTGATACTCATTAGGTGCTCCATACTTTTGGCCTTGTGCCAAATCTAATCTGAGCTTAGTTTTAAAGACACACTGAAAGAACCAGTTCACGCCATATACCCAAAGTTGGTTCGGTGCATTTTATGGTATACTAACCAGTGTAGGTTATTTAATGCCAAATCCTGTTTATCTATATATACCAAATATATGATTTGTAGATAACATTTTGAAATGAGCCTGAGGAACTCATTCTATCTGCCCACAGTTTAATAGTTTCAAGTATTTCTATTTGACACAAAGAATCCTATTTATTATTAATCCACTGTTCGCACAAAGTTAAATGGTTTCAAGTATTCCTATGTAACAGTAACAATTAGACATCAGCCATTTTGTTTGCATACATTTAATTAATTTGGTTTTATGGCATATCAACCATTGTTGGTTATTTAATACCAAATCTTGTTCTTACTTATATATTAAATATGATTTGTAAACTCATTTTTCAAAAGGAACCTGTACACAGTAAAATGGTTTCAAGTATTCCTATGTAACAGTAACAATGTAACATTTTTTTGCCCACATTTAAATGGATATGCATATGATTTGTAAGTTAATAGTTTGTAGGTAATCTCATTTTTAAATGAGTTAGAACTAATTTGTTTGCACACACTAATTGCTACTGTTTCTACACAGTTAATTGGTTTCAATTATTGCTATCTAACAATTCTATTCAATAGTTCAAATGTCAAAGTTTCATTTGACACATAGATAAGACCCTTTCAGGTGCAACCACTCTGAGTGGACCGAGGAGCGATGGCAATAAAGGGGTACTCTGCATTCCCTAAAGCTCCAGCATTACTGGAGTCTCACCATCAGATTGCTTTAGTGTCATATCCAGGACACTCATTGGGGGTAGGGGTCTTACCCCTCTGCAGAGATGCAGTCAGTATATTGCTACAGACCCAGCTGACTGGGTTGATACCCAAAGTTAAACAATGGTGAACCTGTAATTTTCTGAAAGGTCTATGCCTCTACTTTACAAAAAGCCTTGGTAAATTTGCCAGTGTAACAGCTTTTTGCTGTTACTTCTATAAGAAATAACCAATTTTTAATGGAAAATGCATAAACACACTATGAAAAAATATTATGCATGACAAAAAGGTTCATATTTTTTGTCAAAACATTTGTCTAACTGTCCAGTACTGTGTATAAATGTCTAGTATTTAGGAATATACAAGTATTGATTAAAATCCATTCTTTGAGTGTATAATAGGCTTTTTAAAAAACAGTTCTACTACAATAAGGTAACATCAATCTTGTACAATACTCATTATGCTGACCCATGGGATTGGTTTTTCTTACAGAATTTAAAAAGGTCAAAAGTTTATAAATATGTGTTTATGAGGTTTTCTCTTTAATCTTTATATATCTAAGGATCATTGGTAAATGACAGGTAATGCAATTCATAGAAATTTGCATATAAAACACTAAAGAACATGTAAAATGCACTGATATTTGTTTGATAGAGTCTTCCCACAGTCATCCTATAATAAATCTGGTTTGAAAATGTATCTTTGTATGACATGTAATTAGACATAATTCAGCAAGTTTAAATTGAAATACATGTTAGAAATAGACAAGGACTGATTTTAATGTCATGTCAACCTGTTTAGGGTTATTTTATGCCTAGAGGTGAGGGAATCATGTTCATTTTACATTCATATCTACATTTTTTTCGATAGTTGTTTAAAAACTTTTTGCATATAATCATATGGAATACAAATAATTTTTAATAAGATCTATTTGCTCCATAAATAAGAGTCTAACAAATACTACAATTCCAGGTCAGATGAGACACGAGAGTAATAGCAGTGAAAGGGTAACAAAGTATAAAATAATCAAACCAAAGTAACTACATTACCTATTAAGTAGTCACTAGATTAATATTCTTATAGCAAAAAATTTGGCAATGAAAATGCCTTTTTTTTTAATCCTTTCAGATACCATGCAAAAGGGTTTATAATTAGCATAAAGCCATAGGAAGGTGCCCCAGAGATTTTTTATGTTCTTTTTCAAAATACATTGGGAGAACATGCCCAACTGAATGGTACTAATGACCAAATTTTAGGGGACTATTACCTAAAGCAGACTTAAAACACTGATAACAGCTTATAAGGGATTCTTAAAATCAGTTTAATCACTGTACATATGTGAGCTCAGTATCCTATTACAATAAAAAGGAGTTACTTCCCCTTAAAATTTAATAGAAACGAAATCAAGTTATCTCAAGAGGACAAATACATTAACACAGACAACTGGTGATTTGAAAGAACATTTTAGTTATGACTGAAACTATCTTGCTTGCAATTGGAGAAAGGCCAAAAGGACTCATTTGAAAAATTGGCCACTTGACCTGCCCAGGGTCAAAGGCAATGTCTACATAAAACTCATTTGAAATCAGTGCAGGTAAACAGGCTTTCTGCCCAGGTGTGATTGATACAATTTCTTACAATCATTTTTGGCACAGTTGTCAGATTTCTGTATAAACTTGCAACAGTACAAGATGAAAAGCAGGTTGAAATATTTCAATCTATTTATGAATCATTTTGATCAACAGCCATAAGCAATACACATCTTGGACAATGTGTGTGTGTATATATATATAAGACACACAAGGTTTATATTTTCATACATGAATAAAATTTTCTAAGACACTTAAGTGATTTCACACTTGAAATTTCAGATTTTATTTCTTTCAACTACAAAGTTAAAAAAATATTTTTAGATAATTCTGTAGTATATGTAAATGAGGTACTGCTATAAAAGTAGTATCACCTAAAGTAAAGGTGATCAGATCAACTGTCGACAAGACAATGTCATTCCAGAGGCTGTTTGACTTCATAACAATATAGCATTGCCGATAGGATATCTAACCTCATTGAATGAACCTGAATATGACAATTAGATTAGATGTCTCACAGCATTGGAGAGTGTGAAGAAGCCTCCGGAGTGTAGAATGAAATTAGATTTATTTTTGGCTTCAGCGCAATGTGAAGCCATAAAGAAAATATCAATTATGGTATACTACAAAATACTGAAAGATTTAATGTACCAGGAAATTTCAACTATTATAAAAAGGAATGCATGTCCAAAACGAAAGCTGATTATTGCAGAAAGAACAGTTTTTGAAAAATCAACAAATCCCAAATGAAACAGTAATGTAGTACGTAGAGATTAAAAGAAACAAGATACTGCAAGTTTTAAAAAATTGGGTTTGAGAGAAATGTCTATAGAAGATGAATTGATCCTTCTAAGATTAAATCAAGGCATGTATGACGTTGCATACGAATATAAATTTTTTAGAACAGCTTCAACTGAATGGAATGAATTTAGAGGCAAGTGTAGAATTCTTGCAGCAATTAGAATTAATTGACAAATTCAATAATTAAAAAAACAATGTGGAAGCCTACACTGCAACTAAAAGTCTAAGTGTAAATATTGCAACAAAGAACAAGAAAGGGACATAAATAAGTGTCCAGCCTGAAGAAAACTATGTTAAAACTGTAAAAGAAAAAAAACATTTCCAGTCTGTATGCAGATACAAAATACATAAAGGGTAAGAGAAAAAAAAAACAAAAAACCTTCATACTGAATATACAGAAGTAAAAATCCAGCAAAAATCAAGAGACCGTGAAATTGAATGGCATAAAATTTCCATGCAGGTCGACTTGGGGAGCAATGAATTTCTGGGCAAAAATGGGTAAACCCAAATTAAGAAAAAGTAACCTTAATTTAAAACAATTCAATGGATCTGTCATCAAAACTCTCGGTCCTTTTGAAGGAATTTTCAAGACAAAAACACATTACGAGATTATTCCATTGCGGTACAATGCACAAAAAGATAAAAAATAAATCATGAACTCCTGGAAATAAATGTTTTAAAAGTGGATACTGCAAAATTAATGAACTGTGTAAAGTCTGAAGAACGCAATATCAAAAGAAAATAACCACCCGAAATATTTTGAATCTTGAAAAATGCCTATTCCCATTTTACCCATGGCAAAACTAAAGAAAATGGTAGAACAAGGCATAGTAAAGAGAGTTCCCCAAGGTGGTAACAGTTGAGATTCACCAATTGTTGCAATAAGAAAACCTAATGGAAATTTGAGGATATGTTTGGATTATAGAGTGAATCAGATATGCTAAGATTCATTCCCCTTTCCTAATTTTGAAACTGCAACTTGTAAATTAGCAAATATCAAATGCTTTGCTAAGATTGACTTAAAATCAGTGTATAACTAAATAGAAATTGATGGAAAATTTAAAGAAATTACTACAATTAACACTCTTACCTGCCTACTAAAATAAATTTGTCTTTCATTTGGAGTTAAGACTTCAAGCTACATTTTTCAAACAGCAATTGAAAAGTTCTATCGGTGGGGGAGGTAAAAAATATAATCTATACCTAGACAAAATATGCATTAGTGTTTACAATAAAGAGGAGTTAAATAAAAAAACTGAACAAGTTTTAAACAAATTAAAGAATGCTGGCATGATAATAAATAGGGATAATGCGAGTTAAATTGTGACAAAATATTGAATTTAGGACAATAAATGTCAAAAGAAATTTCACCAGACGATAAGCCGATAAATGAAATATTGGAAATATCTACACCATAAAACAAAAAGGAATTGGAATTGTTTTTGAGACTGACTGATTTTTATAGCAAATACGACAAAACCACATTTGCTGAATTACAAAAATAAATAAAATACGAGGATCATTAAATAAGTTTCCAGACTTTTTTTCGTATAGGCACTTTTATTGATAGTACACACATGAAACTCTAGTCCCCTTCAAAGTAATCTCCTCCAGCTGCAATGCACTTATTGTACGTTCCAACAACTTCTGAAACGCCCCATCGAAGTCCTCTTGTGTGAGCGTGTCAATGACCTTCGTCACAGCCTCTTTCATCTCCTCAATTGTCTCAAAGACAGCCTCTGAGCTTAGGGAATAACCAAAAGGTCTCAACTATAGGGAGGGTGAGGAACTGTCTTGATGCCCATCTTGCTCAAATAGTCTGTGACAAGGATGGAGTTGTGGACTGGTGCATTGTCCTGGTGGAAATGCTACTGACCTAATTTGAAGAGTGCTGGCCTCCTCCGACAGAATCTCTTCCTGAACTCCCTTAAAACCTCAACATAGTAACCCTAACCCTAGCCCTTTGGCCAATCAACTCTGGTGTACTGACTTCCTTACTCCTCCCACACTTCTCATCATCCCTCACAGACTCCCTGCCTTCCTTAAATCTCTTATGCCACTCAAAAACTGATGCTCGATTCATGCAAGATGGTCGAAAAGCAGTCTGAAGCATTCCATACGTTTCTGTGGCATTTTTTCCAAGTTTAAAACAGAATTTTATTGCATATCGTTCTTCTAAAGTGTCCTCATGTCCAGATTGCATTTTTGAAATTCACCAGCTGTATTCCAATTCCTGCAGTAGCTGTTCATTTGAACCTGAAATCATAAAAATTGGTCAGTCATCTCATAAGATGTATAGCAATAACAGTGAATTTTCAAGAGTCTACGACAATTTTAAATGCCTGTACAAAAAAGTCTGGAAACTTATTAAAGGCACCACATATAGGCACTAAGTAAAACTGATTGTAAAAATCTTAGATCAAAAAAAGGAAGTGACATTGACAACAGATGCATCTGAACATGCATTAGCTGTGATTCTATCTCAAGGTCATCCAATTATGTACCAGTCAAGAAAATTGACAAAGCCAAGGCTAACACAACTCAAATATTGAGAAAGAGGCATTTGGATCACAGAACAAACTCAAAATTTCTTGCTTTTGTTTAAGACAGACCATAGACCTTTGGAATTTATATTTAACCCCAAAAGGGAATTATCAAAAATCACATTATCTAGAATTTTAAGATGGACGATAAAACTCGTTGAGTTTGAGTTTTGTTTAACGGCATATCAACCCCTGCGGATCATTTAATGCCTGAAGAGTTAAATTGCTTTTGTCTTTTGTGCATGTTTTAGGTTTTGAGGTATGAGTTTTAGTTATGTTTTATTATATTTGACTAGATTTTGATGAAGAGGTTGATTTCTTTTAGAAAGCTTAAGATTTCCTCTGGTTTGGAGTTTTTGAAGAGGTTCTTTAAATTGTTTGTTTGGTAATGTTTTGGGTGAATTTGACTGAACCTGTCACAGTTTATGAGAATGTATTTGACTGTGAGAGGTACTTTGCATGTTAGACATACTGGGGAGTCCTCTTCTTTTAGGAGGTGTGACCAATACAAAGTCTGGAGATTATCACTTCTCTATTTCTTCTATAACCTGCTGGCCATTCACCTATGGTATCTTGAATATGGTGGAGCTTGTTCTGTGTTTGATAATCCCAAGATTTTTGACATTTCTTGAGTATAAATTTGTTAATAAGTGGTTTTAGGTCGGTGTATGGAATTTTTGCATTGGATATACACGTCTGGAGTGCTTTTTTTGCAGCTCTATCTACCCTTTCATTTCCCTGTATGCCAATGTGGCTGGGTATCCAAGTAAGAATGATGCTATTGTTTTTAGAAAGAGTGTTCATTTTATCTATTAGTCTTGTGATGAGAGGAGTTGATGAATTTTTGCTCTGAAGAGCTTGGAGGACTAATTTAGAGTCTGAGTAGATGATAAATTTGTAATTTGCTATAATGTTCATTGCTAGGTCAATAGCTATGACTTCTGCACTATAGATTGAGGATTCATTTGGGAGATGTTTTAACAGTTCTTGGTTTTGGAAGACAGCAGCACAACCAACTTTCATTCCCTATTTGGATCCATCTGTATAGATGTGGTGGTGGTCTGGGAAGTTGTTTTGGATGTTGAGGAAGTTTTCTTGGAAGGTGAAGGGGTGTGTTTCGGTTTTAGAAAGTTTGGTTAGGTCTAGCTTTATTATTGGTTGGTTTATGGTCCATGGTGCTGTTTTGGGGAGGATTGTATTATGTATTATTTTGGGATTGATTTTCATTTCATTTAGGAGAGTTTGAATTCATAAATTAAAAGTTTAATTACCTTTTCTTTATTTTCAAAAAGGTTTTTGTATCTTGTTTCCATGATACAATTATAGGAAGGGTTTTGGGGGCATGAAATGAGTTTAATATAGTATTGGTGTGCAAGTTTATATCTTCTCAAGGAAAGTAGGGGTTCATTTGCTTCTATGTATAAACTTTCAATTGGAGAGGTAGTGAAGGCTCCTAAGGCACTACGGAGTCCCAGGTGATGGATAGTTTCGAGTTCTCTAAGATAGGATTTTCTGGCTGCTCATATATGAAGCAGTCATAATCAAGTTTTGATCATATTAGACATCTGTATAATTTGGTTAAAGTTTTTTTATCAGCACCCCAGTCTGTGTGGGCTATGGTTCTCAGGAGTTGGATAGTTTTGTTGCATTTGATCCTCAGTTGTTTAATGTGTGGGATGAAGGATAATTTTGGGTCAAGAGTAATGCCCAAGAATTTGTATTGCTGGGTTATGGGTATTTCAGAGCCATTTAATGTTAGAGTGAGTTGATTATGCATTTTGCGGATTTGGCAGAAATGCATGCATTTGGTTTTATTGCGGGAGATTTTAAAACCATTTTTCATGGTCCATTTTAATTTTGTTGATGCATTGTTGCATTTTCCTTTCTATGGTCACCATGTTTTTAGAACTGTAACAAATGAGGAAATCATCGACATATAATGATCTATTGATTTCTTGGGATAGGCAGGTTATTTTATTTATTTTAAACATGAATAGGATCATGGATAGGATACTACCCTGAGGTACACCTATTTCTTGTTGTTTTGGATCAGAGAGTGTATTATTTATTCGTGTTTGGAACATCCGGTCTTCTAAGAAGTGTTTTATAAAGATGGGGAGTCTGCCTTGTAGGTTGAGATCTTTGAGTATGCCATATGGCTAGGTTGTATCATAGGTTTTTTCTAGGTCAAAGAGGACTGCGACTAGATATTCTTTTTTGATGAATGCTTCTCTGATTAGAGTTTCTATACGGACTATTTGATCTATGGTCCTTCTTTTGGCCCTGAAGCCTGTTTGTAGGTTTGAAAGGAGGTTATTGGATTCAAGTAACCATATTAGTCTTAGATTGATCATTCTTTCGAGGGTTTTGCAGGTGCAGCTTGTTAAAGCTATGGGTCTATAACTGGTAGGATGATAAAACTCGTGGCTTTTGACTTTGATATAATATATGTAAAAAGGGAGACACTATTCCACATGTAGATGCGCTATCCAGGCTAAATTTCAACAGTAAAAAATTTCAAACTTCTGAAAATTTAGAAGATAAAATACTGCACTGGATGGAAACAAACATGTTACCCCTAAATTGTCTCAGAATGGAAACCAAACATGTTCCACAGTTAAGTTGAACTTCAGACAGAATAAAAAGAAAGTCAAGAAATCGTTCAACGGCAGAAAGACCCCAGAATTTTGAGATCAAAACTTATGCTCATGGATAAAGTGTATTGGATGTATCCCATATAAAATGCTACCCTACCATCCACAATCAAATGAAATCATTGAAAGAATGGTGCAAACTTTGAAAATGGGACTAGGAGCATTTTCCCCCATTTAATAATAATATAGAAATTTACTTACTAAGATTACAGTTAAGCTATCAAACAATTCTGCATGCCAGCAGAGAACAAAGTCCCTCTGTATTAATACATAGACAGATTAGAGCTCCTATAATTGTCATTTTCAACAAATGAAAGTGTATGGTATGAAAAAAAACAAAGAATCTAATTCAGAGAAAAGCAAATTTTGTAGTATGAAAAAGACATAACTAATGAGAAATGGACAAAATATACTTGCCCATGCAGATCAATTTAGAAGCAGAATGGTACCCAAGGATATAAAAAAAATGAGCAGTCAATGGATACGAGTGTCAAAAAATTGGACAATGAGTCAGAAGAGGAAAATGAGCTAGATTTAAGTCTGTTATCAGAGAAAGTCAGGATACTCTCTCAGAAGGACTGTTTAGATTTCCAAGAGTCTTCAGAAGTCAAAGATTAACAAAGGGCATAAAGCCATTTCAGCTCAGGAAGATGTATCATATGTAAATGAGGTACTGCTATAAAAGCAGTATTGCCTCAAGTACAGGCGATCAGATACAACTCTCAACAAGACAATGTCCATTCCAGAGACAGCTTTACTTCATTACAAATTCATTAAAAGACATGCACATTTGAATAAACCTTATCCTTTTTTCCCCCTGCTCAGGCTGAAATTTATTATTTCTGAAAAAGTAAATACCAGATCACCAAAGTTAAGCATCAATGGACCAACTCAGTACTTAGATGAGGGACCATTTTATTACAATAGACACTGTAAGCAATCTAAGGCTTGTGTGCCACTAAGCAAAGCTTAGTAAATAACAAGGTTTGGATATCATATCATATACAACTATCAACATAAAGTAATAAAACATTCAAATTTGTAGAATAAAGTTTCCTTCAATAGAATTATTTTCAAGTTAAGTTTGGTCTGATTTAATGGCATATTAATCATGGTAGGTTATTCAGTGGCAAATCCTGTTATATATAAGTAAATAAAAAGGTAAAACAAAAGAAATATATGTTTGGCGATTTGTTTATTGTGCTGACATGTTTCAACTTAAAAGGTTTTGTATGAATACAAAAACATTCTGTTGGATTCAATTCACCTCTTCTCACACACAAAGATATATATATAATTAGTAAACACATTTTGTTGATCACATCTTTAAACAAGTCTAAGCTCATCCTTTGAATGCAGTTAAATGGTTTAGGTAATTCTATTTACTATTAATCATTTGTTTGCACACAGTTATACACGATTTGTAAGGGAATACTTTGTAGGTAATTTCATTATTAAATGAGTTAGAACTAAATTGTTTGCACACTAGTATTACTATTCCACAGAGCAATAATTAAAACCATTTAACTATCTAGCACTAATAAGTCTATTCAATATTGATCATTTGTTTGCAGACAGTGAAGTGGTTATAAGTATTGTTATTTAATACTAATTATTCTATTCATTCTCCTTGCTTAACACTCAGCAATATAAGGTACATATCAAGGGTAAAGGGGAGTAATCCAGGGAAAGGAGTAGCACCCTCCCCTACACCTAAGTGTAGTAGCTATTGAAAAGGATGACTATGGTTGCTAACTTTACTTACTTTTATTCAATTCAACACTTAATTCATTTACACACAGTCAAACATTTCCAAGCATGGAATATGTAATAATTCAATTTAGGGACACAAAGAGTTTTAAGTATTGATATTTAACACTTATAATTCTATTCAACATTTCTCATTCTTTTGCACACAGATGGTTCTATATATATATATATATATATATAACAATTTAATTAAACATCAGTCATTTGTTTCCACAAAGTTAAATGATTAAACAGTTCTATTTCTAACAATTCAATTTAGCATAAGTCATTTGTTTTCACAGTTTAAATATCAAACAGTTCTATTTGACCCAATCAAGTGTTACCTCTCTGGGTCACAGTGGACCTAGGAGCAATGGCAATGAAGGGGTACTCCACATTCCTCATAGCTCCAAGACTGGAACCTCACCATCAGATGGTTTAATGTCAAATCTAGGACACTTGTTAGAGGAGTCTAATCCCCTCTGCAGTAATGCAGTCAGTGTATTCCACAGCCCCAGCCCACTGGGCAGTCTAATTTATTTACAAAAAAATATAGCTGAAATATTTTTTTATAACAATTCTTTGTGTGGAATGTTCATAATACTTTATGTAATAAAATCCATTTGTCATAAATTTTAAGAAATAAAAACTAAAATCTTGACAGAAAAAAAATTGACAAGAATTGGCCCTTACCTAAATAATCTCTTACATGTGTCATTCTGTTGTAATCATCAGAGACTATGAATTCCTGCAAAGAGACAAAAAAAATTATCTTCCTCTTTACTAATAACAAAATTAAGAGCACTTTCCTTTCTTGCAAGTGATGAAGGCAGGTAAAAATCATAAAACACTTTTATCTGATATCTTAGTTACCAATTACAGCTGAAAAATACCACCTGAAAAGAGTGAATAAAAATATTGGAAGGAGGTTATCCACATGGATTAAGTCACTCAGCCAGAAAGTTATATTCAGATTTGTTTAAGGACACCAGTTTAAAAGTTAATTCTTTTGTCAAATCTTACACCCAATTTTTCTACATTCCTTTGGACTTTTTGCCATTTCTAAAATCTAAAAAGAAAAAAAAAAAAAAATCTTTAATTACAGTACTGGTTAAAAATAATGACCATTGGCACATAATGAGAATTTTTTATTTTTATAAAGAAGCACAACTTTCCCCTTCAATCAATATTCTTTATTAGCAACAATAATAGACTTATAGCAGCCAAAACAGAATTAACAAAAAGTTGTCATCATTATTGTTTATCTACTTACAGATATTGTGCCATTATCCAAACCCACAAATAATCGTCTTGTCTCCCCATTGTAGTCCATTGCTGTAGCAGCAGCTGTAATGGAAGAAAGAAAGAAAAAAAAGAAAAAAAAAAAAAAAAAAAAGAAAAGGACAAATGTAAAGTGATGCTACACAAATCATTTTCATCAGCACTCTTTTGCTTTACACCTTATAACAGATAATGATCAATTATAATTGATCAACTATAATTTACCATTACCTCACTTCCATCCCAAATTCTGTTGACTGAATTCTTTTTTGTATTTTGGGGAAGAGGAAGTGTATTTCTTAATAGCAGTAAAGAAACTGCGATGTGTAAGTAACAAACCATAAATATCAATGATCATTACCTGTTGAAATGTTTAGGGGGTTTTTCTCCCCCAACATCCTCAATAGATTAAGATAAATAACTAATCACAGCACCTCAAGAATTTCTTTTGATCCAAGTTTCCCTAAGAAATTAATTGAAGATAATCAAGAGAGAAAAAAAAAAAAAAAAAAAAAAAAAAAGAATTTTTAGTGGATTTTTCAATCTATAAAATGTTTCTCTTAAAATATTTTAACACAGAGAATTTAAAGAATTTTAAAATGTAAGTAATCAACATTTGACCGACTAACAGAAATTTGAATGAGAAGGCTGTAGTTTAAAAAGATTTATTCTCTTGGTATTCAGACTAAAGTAACATGCATAAATAAAAAAAATCTTATAGAAAATGTATTTTTATCACTGATCTTCATGTACAGGACACATTTAAAAAGATCAGATTTGATAATTAGATTATGAGCAGAACACTAACCAACTTGCTGTCATGATATTTTATAACCAACTAAAAAGAACTATTTCATCAGCTTCAAACAAAATACAATTTTAGCAAAAAACAAAATTCTTTGATTAACAAAAAAAAAAAAAAAAACTACCAAAGATCTCATTAGGGTTAGGTTGGTTATTTGGTTTAATGGCATATCAACACTTGATGGTTACTTAATGCCAAATCCTGTTTGTACATTTAGAGGATTTTTAAGGGAATAGTTTGTAGGTAACTTTAACAAATGAGTTAGAGCTCATTTATTTGCACATTGTTAAATGGTTTCAAGTATTGTTATCTAACACTAATAGTTCTATTTGCACACAGTTAAATAGTTTTAAGTATAGTAAATTATTAAATAATTCTATTCGACCCATGGATAGGATCCTGACAGGTACTACTACTCCAGGTCAGAGTGGACATGAGAGTAATGGCAATAATAGAATACTCCATATTCCCCAAGCCTCCAGAAGAGAAACCTCACCATCAGATGGTTTAGCGTCATATACAGGACACTCATTGAGGTGGGGTCCTTACCCCTCTGTAGATATGCTGTCAGTCCCATCAGACCAGGCAACAAACACATTAATTTTTAACAATGACTTAACATGGTTTAATAAAACAGATGAAGTTTGCTGATTAATTAACCTTGATGATCAAACAAAAAACTAATTCAAAAATATTACTGTCATAGCCAAACAATAATTCAAACTTTACTTTATATGCCTTCAATTTGAAACTAAAACAATTCACCTGAAGAATGTTTAGACAAACCAAAACATTCAGCAACAAATGAAAATAAGTATTACCAAATGAATCATATCTCAGTTTCAGACAAAAATGTAGAAAAATCTAGCTGATGAAGCTGGTATATCTGAATGGTTAAAGCTGTGGGCTCAATTTATTTCAGATGTGGATAATGAAGACTACAAATTTGATTTAGTAACATACACAAATAAAACAATTTGATCAGTAAGAGAAAATTATTTTTTGGATTTTTTAATCCTTCAAAATTCAGAAATCTGTTGAAAAGTATTTTGTGTTATATTTTCCAAACTATTTTTTTTCCACAAGAATATTCCAATTTCATTTCCATGATAAATTTTATAGGAAACCAATTAAATTTTGCCAGGCAAGTATCAGCACAAGGAAAACATGAAATAGCAGCAGCTGCCACTAAATACACAAGTAATAAAGAAGATTCATCCAGACAGAGAGTCTAATCTCCAGCCTGGGATTAAAGTGTAGTGTCTGTTCATCCTACTTAGCTGCATCTTCAATCAAGAACAAGACAAGCCTGGTCCTAACACCAGTGGGAAATTAATCAAGAGATTAAAAGCTATTTTTGGCATTTCCCACATATGAATTAAACTGGCCATGTGTCCCATAGTTCAGCTAACAACTTTTTTTTAATATACACATGTGCAAGTTTCTAAGTGCATCTTTATTTATTTAGGAAAAGTGCAAAACAAAGAATTATACTTAAATATGGATTAATCTAGGTTTATATGATGAGAAAACATCCTTAAAATTTACTGAGTTCATAACAAAAAATAAGTTTTTAAATTCTTTTCCTGTTTGATTCTATTGAAAAAAAACCTTTATATTTTGAAACACCATTTTGGAGAAAATATATTCCAAACTTGTTGATAATGTTACAAACCAACAGAATCATTACTAGATCAGTGAATAATAAGCTAATTGGTATGTATGTTTGTTTATTAATCAAGGAAGGCTGTAACAAAGAACTATGTATATCATACAATAATTTTTACAGAAAAAAGTGTATAAAATACACATGAGAGAGAGAAAGCAAGCTAATTTCTGTCAAAGTCAAAAATGATTTCCTGGTTTCACTATTACCTTTGTGCCAATAATTCAAGATGACCTCACAATATATTAAATGTACATTTTGTTTTATTTTCTTCAAAGTAATTTTTTAAAGTCTTTAGGGGGGAAAAAGACTCAATGTGTTAGGTTTTAATTGATCAACTAGAAATTAATTGAAGAATTTTGAGTTTTTTTTTTTCTTCTCTTTTGACACTTGCTAATACAAAGTGGGATTTTTCAATCCCTACCCCTTTACAGCTTCTTTTTACCTCCTATACAAAGCTAGAAAAGAAGTATACCAATTATGGTGGATAATACTTTGCTTCTATAATGATACTATTTACCAACCCCTCCGCTCGGGCAGGATATGACACAAGGTCAATTTTTAAGCGGAGTTTAACAGGTTTGAATTCAGAGTTTTCCTTCTCCTAGACTAGTTGCCTCACCAAGGCTGAAGAACCTAGTCCGTCCTACTATTTACCCATAGCTGGAGGGAGAATAAGGGGGTTCATACCTTTCCCAAGGGTATTTGCCCGAAAGTGAACGTATTGCTTCTATAATGATGATCATTCAATGTAATCAATCATTATTGTTAGAGATTGACATTTTAATAATTTATCAAGGCAAATTTCAACTTGCCAAAACATGACTACATGATCAACATTTGTATAGCAGATTAGTTTGTATAATAGACATGGTGTTTAATATCAGCTTTATTCAGTAATAAAGATAGGGAAAAAAAAGCAGAGAAAAGGTTAATAAATCACAAGGCCAAGATTTTATTTTTCTTTTGTCGGAAAAAAAAAATCTGCCAAATAAAAGCCTTCAAGATAATTTTAATAGATTATAACAAATTAAATAAAATTACTCAAACATGTTAATGGTTTAAATTAAGTTCACTTTTTTCCTCATTGGAAATGAAATAGCAAGGTGACCTATCCAATTTGGGAGTTCTTTTTACTGGACAACAGAACCATCCCAACTAATTATTTTTCATTAAAAATTAAAGCAGAATATTTGTACTTTAAAATTCAAAAGTAACGAATTTTCAGGTTTAATTATAAATCCTGAGCTTTGTGTCAGTTTATATTCACTAAATTTAAGCTGACAAGGCTCTAACCTAGTAATAGTTGAGCTTGCTACAAAGGTAATGATTCACGAAACTTCCTTGTTAGAGCCTTGTGTCAGCTTACACTAAATTCACTAAAAATATCAACAAGATGACTTTCCTCGAAAATACCTATATTTCTCTTTTTAAAGAAAAATGGTTATCTTGAGTTTTGATTTTCCAAATGTTTAAAACTAATCTGATTATATGTGACATTATTAAACATTGAGAGAGTAAACAATTTCCTGATAAACAAAAACTAGCAGATATTTAAGAAAACATTCTATAAACAAGTGCAATTGTTTTTTGTTTTTTTTTTTGCACTCAAATTTTCATGAAAATAATGATTTTTCTGATCAAGTAAAGTCAAAGAAATACTTACAGGGCATGGAATGACAAACACTTGGCCAATACTGACCTGTGTCTCTTTTCAACCATATCCGAACAGTTCTAAAGAAAAAGAAACCAAAAAATCTTTTTAAAAATGACAGTAAGGAAAAACAGCTTACTTCTTAAATTCCAAGCTTCTTAGGGATAAAATTAACAAATTCCAAGCTTCTTAAGGATAAAATTGACAAAATTACTTTCAAGAAATGTCAGAAATATCAATGACCAATGTTATTAATTATAATGGATTTGGATCTTGAAAAGTTGATTTGATTTGGTAAAACTAGACAGCAAAATGGGATGACTAAAAGTGAATTTAACTCCAATTAATAAAACCAATACAAAGAAGTCTAGAATTATTGAATTGAAAAACAAATGACATACATCAAGCTTAATAAAATGAAATAATTTTTAAAAAAGTATTTTTTTTTTTAAATGAAGAATTTGCATTAAAATAATTTAGTCAATTACTTTGTTTTGGAATTTGAAGAAAATCTAAACTTTTGAGATCAAATAAATTACAATATTTATTGTGTGGTTTTCTTAAAAATGGAAATCGATAAGGGGACACTAGTTTCTTGGAAAAATCTTGTAAGATTACAGGACTGATAATTTTTGATAATCAATTTTGAGGAGTTTTTCCTCTGACTATTTATCTTTGTTGGTTTTTGTATTCACTATTTTAAGGACTTCAGCCTCCAAGTTAGAAAAATTGGAAGAAAAATGTCTAGAATGAGTTTATAATGGCAGTCAGTTATAAAAAAATAAGAACCAACAAAAAAAAAAAAAAAAAAAAAAAAAAATGGATAGAGACAATAACATCATTTGATAAGGCGGAATATGAAAAAGAAAAACTAATGAATAAAAGAAAAATATCTCCCAAAGAAGGTGGGAAAATGATACAAAAAAAAAAAAAAAAAAAATCTTGAATGAAGAGAAATTTTTTTTAATAGGCAAATGAATATGGTATGTTTTCATTTGAAATGAAGCAGAAAGGAGCCATTGATTCAAAAAGGAATGAGTAGATTAATCTGCTTAATCTTTTGTTTACAATTATAATCAACATCAAAGTCACAATGTAGTTAGATCATTGGACAGGATACTATAAGGGCTATAGTTCAAGGCCTACTAAACATAATTCTCTTTTAAAATAGACTTTACCTCATGCTTTCTAATTATACTATCAATTTACATAGGTTAATGATTGAAGGGAGGGAGGGCTGCAAGGAATCAGAAAAGGTTTTGCCACTATAAAACCTTTCAACTACTCATAAATACAAAATATTTTCATTTATTCTGGCCTCATTTGATACTTTTTTTATTGTATTTACTTTGTATTTAAAAATTCTAAGTCTTATGTATTGATTAACTACTGAAGTGACTTTCATTCCAAAATGAAAACGTTTCATTGCATATAAATCAAAGTAAATCTTTCCACTTCATTCTGCATTGTATTTAATACTTTCAAGGTAAAGATGAAATTTTCCTCTAGTGTACAGGAGGATGAAGTTATATGCACACACACACACACACACACACACACACACACACACACACACACACACACACACACACACACACACAATGAAGAACCACTTAAAATTGGCATAGCAATAAAAAGAAAGTTCCTTTAATAAAACTTAATTAGGATGCCTAGTAGCAACACTGATTATGGTTGGAGGATATGAGACTAACCAAAAAAGAGAGAAGGGAAAGAAGTAGAGATAAATAAAAGTCTTCACAAAAAAATTTTTTAAAGTTCCAACTAACAAAATACAAAGAATTTGAGATAATTTGAAATACTATTGTATCAAATAGGAGCATTTTAATGGCTTACATCCATTTCACATATCACATACAAAAGCTGAAGAGGGAAAAGTGTCCTGATTTTGAGTTTTGTTTTCAGCTATTATTACCCAATAAGGTATAACTTTTATATAATAGTTATATTAAATGGAAAGGATTATCCTTTTGACACAGGCACCAAGCAGGCTTCAAAAGCTGCCACATGTCTGACATTGTAGATCAACTTAATCACCAAAAAATAGTTCCCCAACACACACACACACACACACACGTTTCAGATATTATTCACATGTCTTAATAATATTTTCAATGTATAAATATGATCAAATGTACTCATTCATAGAGACATATAAAAGCATTTGTCTAGATATGTAGAAGAGGGTGTGGACAAATGTAGTCTGGAAAATGATATTCAGCATGTAATCATCACTATTACTAGTGACACCATCAAGACACACAATTAGGATTAACAGCTATATCATCATCATCATCATCACATGATATACCAAATGAATTATAAAATGGTAACTTCTATCAGTAAAGAAAAGGATGATGAAGTGATTTTATTTCTTTCCACTACTTTTACACACTTTTTAACTACAAAACTTATTTATAGTGATGAAACCAAGAGAATTTATAATTCCCCAATGAAAAGAGAAATCATCACATGAAAGATTTAAATATTTTAATATTTATAATTTGATGATAAAAATTATAGCAGCAGTAGTAGTAAAAAGTAATTTATAACAATATCCTCAATGTTATAATTCATAAATGCAAGAAGTTGCATAAAATGATTTTTGACATTGATATCAAACATTTTAAAATATTAAATCAATTATTCAGTTCAAAAGTGACTGAACTTTTTGCACTAAAATGTCAAGTTTTATTTTTCTATATTTATAAGATGTGCAAGTTGATCATTTTCTAGCATCTGTATCTCCAATGTTGATACAAGGCCATCTGATGACAAAATAGGCTTTATCTGGTTAAATATCAGTTAAAAAAAATGTTTTCTTTAACTTCATAGGAAGTACATGGAGAAGGTTAGTGTATATATATATATATATATATATATATATGCATACATACATACATACACACACATTATATAATTCAAAAATATCTAGTGCTATTGGTAACAAATTTTCTCTGGCTACTTATGTGAAATCTGATATCACAAGAGTAAAAAGAGAAAATTTTCTCAAAGATGACTTTAGGATATATTTTTTTTATCCTAAAACTTAGTAATTTTAAGACATTTAATTTACAATGCAAAATAAAATAAAATAAGAATAAAACTGAAAGAATGTGAAAAGAAGGATAAACACCTCGACCTTGCTAAGGAATTGAAAAAACTATGGAACATGTAGGTGACAATTATACCAATTGTAATTGGTGCATTTGGAAC